>SDVV010014272.1:0-14851 GCA_016164225.1 Gammarus roeselii | reverse complement strand
TGACGCGGCGGGGGTAAACCAGTGAAAACTGTCGGGCCCTGCTGCTGACGACGGTTCCTCGGTACATTCGGGACCCAGAGTGTAAGTTGAGGGGCTACCGGCCGGACCCTTTAGCACAAAAGGGCTAAGTTGTGTGAGTGTGAGCGTGTGAGGGTGTGAGGTGCGCCTTGCCGTCGGCCACCCCCCTTTCTGGGGGATGCGGCCTAGTGTCTGTATCTGTATACATGTATGACTTCACATAAAATTGGATTACTTTATATGATCAAGTAGACACCCTCTTGCACAATTATACGAAAAAATGTGGTATGAGAGAAAGACTTAAACAGGAAACTAATAACAGTAAACTCTTGTACAAAAAATAACAATAGATGGAACATTCAACAACTTGCTCTCAATACTGATAGCAAACTGAGAAAATTTATGTATTTTAGTAATGTATACAATTCAAGCAGCCAATGCCATGACTACACAGGAGCAGACGTCGCTACACATGAGCACACGTAGCTATACAGGAAAAGACATATCGCTGCACAAAAGCAGACGTTGCTATATAGGAGCAGACGTCGCTCCACAAGAGCTGTGTCGCTACAAAAGATCAGCCGTCCTTACTACGGAGATGCAGACGTTGCTACGCGTGAATAAAGGTCGCTACACATGATTAGAGGTAACACAGGATTGCAAGTCGACACAGGATTAAAGGTCCCTACACAGGATTAGATGTCTCAATGCAAGATGAGATGTCTTCAACGTCGCTACACAGCAGCAGATGTTGCTCCAGAGTAGCAGACGTGGCTACACAGCAGCAGACGTCGCTACAGAGAAGGCAGCCGTCGCCATCAGCGTTGCAGTCTTCTTTACTCTTCTTGACAAGTGGCTGCAAATAGTAGTCACTGAGAGTAACGCCGTACTTTCTCTTTACACTAGCAAGATCAACTCTCTCTACTATCAATCTGGCATTAACTTTCAATTTAGGATCATTTGTGCTGTTAAATGACTTACGCTGCAAATATTCATCAGAAGAACTGCTAGAACACTCCTCCGATATGATCTTATCTACATGGGCCTTGGTCCACAGCTCAACGTTTACTCGGGCCTCTTTGAGCCTGATGTTGGCAGGACTTTTTACCAATTTGGGCGACCAATTCGACTTGCCAATGTCGGACGACAACCTTGGTCGTCCTCTCTTGCGCCCGGATTTGGGAGTCACCAGGTTCTTCTTGCACGCTTTGTGCACAACAGACCCGACGGATGAGGCGTCAGAATCGGCTTCGAAGAGTCGCACGCACGTAATCTGGTCGTAAGTCTTCCTAGCCTCCTTCCTTTGTGCCCGGGCAAGGCCAGACTGCAGGACAATTGGTTTCGGTAGGCTTGCTCTGGACCTGGGTAACGTGCTTCTGTAGCAAGCGAGGTCACTCGATGGAGCAAATTGTCGACCGTTGATTCCCGGACGCACAGAAGTTGAATACAAAGAGTTGAACGTGGGACTCGCGTGATTAGCAGTATCACCAGGAGGAAAGGAACTTTGATGCTTGGCTGCCAATGTAGAGCCTATGCCCCTTTGACTGCAGTGGTTTGAATTTAACGATATAAGCAACGGATGTACCGTACCAACTAATGAAAATCCTGTAAATTCTTTGTCACCAGGACCAGCAATCTTTGCAAACGTCTGTTCGTTTGGGAAAGAACTTCTGATGCAATCAACTACTGAAAGTTTTTTTGGGCTATTGCTCTTTGCCTCTTCACTAATGGGCCTAGAGAGGAACTCATCGTCGGAGTCGTCAACATCTATCACCCATTGCTCATCTGCGAGCGACAACGGATCCTGCAAGTCTCTTTCTTCACAAACGCCTGTGGTATCTTCTGAGACACCGACAGCAGCCGTGACTGATGCCTCCACAGCACTGACTCTATCCGTTACTGACGCCGACACTGCACATCTTTCTTCACACGCACCAAATTTTTTTTCCGGGGCACCAACATCACCCGTGACTGATGCCTCCACTGCGAAAACCTCAGCCGTGACTGGCGACAAAGTTTCACAGAGCCCAGCCGTAACTGCAGTCTCCTGTACACTGACCCCCGCCATGACTGACGCCTGCTGTACACTGACCATAGCCGTGACAGAGGGCGCTGATGCATCCTCTCGACCACGGTGACCGAGAGGGGCGGCAACGTCAACAGTATCTTCTTTGCCGTCATTTTTTTTACGAGTGTCTTCGGAAGTTTCGCTAATAAACTTGAAGTACACGTCAGAGAAGGTAGTGCCGCTCTTCATGTTCCAGTCGTTGCTGTTGCTACTGCTATTGCTGCTGCTATCGATATCTATGATATCACTTATGTCTCCAATAATATCTTTTCTATCAGTGAGCTCCCTTTTTATCATTGATACTGCCGGAATTTTGGTTGTGCCTGCCACCTCCTTCGCGGGTGTCACATCGAATTTGTTCGTAATGCAACGCTCTTGTTGAGAACCAACCACTAAATACGAGCCATCCTGATTTATTTTGTCAGATTGTTCAGACTTAAATGAACCACTTGGCTGGGTTCCCACGAGTTTAGCGACAGAGGGCAGATCAGAAAAGTATTTAGAGTCATTTGATAACAGGCGGTTGCCAGTGTTATCACTGGTCTTCTTAGTGAAGGCCTGCCCTCTGTCATTGAAACAGCTGATGTAGCGACGGTCAAGGACACTTGCGTCACTGCTCAAGGTCGTCTCTTCTTGAACGCGACCAACGCCAAAATTTGTTCTCCCATCAATCATTGATAGGTGTTTAAACTTATGGTTTGAAATTTCCTCAATTTTAACATTAGCAAGACTCATACTCGTAAGTTGATTATGACGATTATCGGAAGGGAGAGTATGCGAGTCAATAGACTGGGTGCAACTAACCAGCAAGTTTGGCTCGCTTCTCTCTGACACGATGTCTTTTGCAACAGAAGTCCTTTTGAAGCAACTGCCACTAAAATTGGTTTGGTTCAAGATTTTATCCAAATCTCTTGGCCTTTTCCCAGACCTCCTAACCTTGGTCCGCTTGCGTGCGGTCATGTGGACGCCACACTTTCTTTTGGTTACTCCGTCTCGAGTGGAGTCCACTGCACGCGCTGTCAGCCCTTGAAGGTGAAGGTCTTCACTTAATTCCTTGTTTCTGAAGTCATCAAGAAAATGCTCATCTAAGTTGATCTCTTTGTTGCGTCCAGCGTTCAGATGGGCAAATTTCTTTTTTTTTTTAGTCCGCCTTTGGCCACTGAGGCTTCCGCGATCCTTGCTGGAAATGCCCCTGGTACTTGATGACCCTGGTTTGGCCCGTTCTGTAGACGGGACAAAATTGGCATCACTGTCGAAACTGTTGTGTTCCATTTGGTTGTATTCGTCATCAAAGTGGTAGGCAAAGTCTGTTTTCAAGGCCCTGACCTGACGCTGTCGTGTTTTGCCATGTTCCGGATAATCAGCCACCTGTGCCGAGGTGATCTCGAGATCGCGCGGCTGGATGCTATAGGTATCTACTGGGCTGTCCTCATCACCGCTCTCCTTGCTCGTGTCGTCTGGAATATAGTCGCTGTTGTCGCTTGAACTCTCTTCTGATCGGCGGGCTGCTTTCCCTTTACTGCGACCAATACGAGAGGGAACTTTTTTGTTTACAGTGTTAGTTTGATTTTCATGAAAGCACGAACGATTATTTACAGAAATATTTTTCACTACCTCAACTGCTGAATCACTTTGATAAATTTCTAATTCCGTGGTACAATTTTCATTCAACAAACACCTAGCAGCAATCCCTTGATTGTCATCTGAACCGCCGTTACAATTGGTTGGATAATCTTTAGACAGTCCGTCCTCAGCAGAACTCAATTCAAGGTATTCATCATTTAATGGTGATTCCCCATGGAATTCTCTGACACTTTCAGGTCCACTCGAAACAATTGTTTGTTGACCACGAGCGCGGTCATCAGCGCACGCTGTATGGGGCAGAGCCACAGAAGAAACTAAGCTTTGCTCTTCAATTTTGTTTCCAGCCAAAGGACAGTTCATAATACTGGATTCAGTACAATCCAATTGCTTTGAATTTGTGCTTACTTGAGGATCACTGCTTACATGATTAGCATCCAGATTATCTGGTAACTTGCTTTGAGGTAGAAGGATTTTCATGTTTTTTCTCCTACTTCTAATAAATGTACTGGTCGTAGAGGTCTTCTTGGTCAATTTAGCTTTAACCTTGATAGGAGCTTGTTTATTCGACACTTGCACGTTTACCTGCTCTTGCAGCACTACCGCTCTCAACGATTGCTTCAGCGGTGAAAACACACGACTCTGTTTCAATAATGGGAATTCATTGATGGCGTCAAGCGTAGGTGCAGGTCTTAAGAGTTCTACTGCATTATGTACCGCAATTGTAATGTTGCCATGCTCATTTAGTGTTGTAGCAGCAAATGAAGAAGACTTCTCAGACTCCTTCGCCAAACCTAACATCATAGAAAATTGATCAGGCTCGTCTTCTAGACTGGGAAGGGCGTCTAAGTCTTCGAGATCACTCTGGCCGGCCTTGTCCTTACAGCCACCGAGGGCAACAGTTGCAAGAGAACACTCCTCGGAATCTAATGCATCAGGAATTGGGTCATCGCATGGATTACCATTTGATGGCCGAACGTATGTCGAGTCGTCGGGGCGTAAGGTTCCGATAACTGACGTCGAGGCCACTTTAGGGCTATTCTCAAAGTCCAACGAGCAGGCTGTCGGTTCAACAACAGCCTCCCTGGAAGAGTTCACATCACTAGTACACTCTAATGATACTTTACCAGGTGTGCTTGTCGAATGTTCAAACAATCTTGAGCCCTTTGCCGGCCGTTTCTTCTGTGATGGGGCTCCTTCTGAAGCTAAACTTTTCTTCGTCTGACGGCGTTGGTTTTGAGCTTTTTTTTCTTCGGCTCTTTTACTGTTCGCACCAACACGCTTCTTGAGGTTGATCGATTCATTTCTTCTTCTCTTTACGAGGTCGCCCTTACCCTTCATTTGAGCAAGGTTCTTTTTGACAAGGGTTTTTGGGATAATCTGCTTTTTGATGCTAGGAACCTTGCTACAGCGTTTGGTACATTTTTTTCTCTTGTCTTTGTTATCCTTAGGTAGTGATATTTCGGTTTGAACCTTCTTCAAAACCTTACTCGAATCTCCTTTTTTTGCTTTTATTTTGCCTGTGTTGACTGTACTAGCAATGTCTTTCTTAGTTCTCCTTTTCTTAGCTTGTTTGCCACAAGAAGTAGTGTTGATGTCATTCTCTGACAACCCTTTGATCTCTTGGTCAAACTCAACACTGAAATTTTTGTCCTCAGGAACAGGGCCTTTGATAAGCACACGATGGCCTTCAGAGCACCACAGCAAAGGCATTATGTCCATCATTCCAATGTAGTCAAAAATATTCTTCTTCTTATAGATGCAGTGAGCACTGGCACATGCCTTAGCTTTCCAACACATTTTCCCACGGTCCAACTTTCTTGTCATTCCACTTGTTCTCGGATTTTTACTTTCCTCTTTCCATTCCATTCCATTCGCTTCTTCTCCTTCTACTCCAGTCAAATTGTATTCATTTCCTTGAATATTTACCTTGCTATCCGCTACCTTCTTCATACTCTCACGGACAGGAGCGCTTTCCATAAGGTCTGCTGACATGCCGTCATCTACGAGGTAATCCGAGAGGGTTGGTTCGCAGAAGCAGCGAGTTTTGTCTCCAGGGTTGTCCTTGAAGTCGTCTTCCATGCACTCATCACAGTCACAGAGGCACATCACGCCATCGCCGCTATCCTTTGGGAGGGCAAACTTTATTTCGTCAAGACGAGAACTTGCATTTCCATGATACTCTTTGTCTTGAGTTTCCTGCTTCTCTGGAGACATCAAATTAGGTTTTTCCTCGTTATCCCTATCCATTAATCCTATTAATTCATTCGCCCCAACAAGGTCACTGCAGCGGTCTTGCATCCGGTGCCTGGCCCAATCGGTCTCCTGTTCACAGCAAGATGCAGGTCTCTCCTCGTTGTATTCACCATCATGCAACTGTACTTCAAATGTCGCTTCTAAACTCACGTTTTTATCAATTTTCTTCAATAAACGAAAAATTGCATTGAAAGGAGCCTTTTTGTGATTTTTCTTAGTAAAAACTTGAGCAGATGAATTATCGAGTACATTCAAATCAATTGGTTCGTACCAGTTAGCAGTTGGCTCATCAACAACTTCTTCTTTTCCATTTTTGGGCAGGTTTAGTTTGCAGAAAAAGCTATCCTCACTCTGAACAGACGCCTTGCAGTACACTTCGTCATCAAAATTGAAGTCCTCATCGTCCCAACAGTTGACGTCATCATGGATGCTACTGGAATTTCTAGAGAGGGTCCGCGCGTCTAACCCAACATTATCTTCAGTAGTGTACAAACACATCACATTTGATTCCGCTGCACCATTGCCGTTGAACCTAGAAGGTTCCATTGCAGTTTCTTTTTCCATACCATACCCAATTAATTCTTGTCCAGGATATTGTACTTTTGTTTCACCTTCGATTTCACAAAACTTACGAGTATGCATAACTGTCCCAGTCTCATCTTGTTCAGAAAGCGTCTGTTGGTCCGCCTGCTCTCCATTGCGTGCCTGGGGGGCAGTGCATTTACTATCCAAGTTCAAGTCATTGAACTCTGCAACCTGTCCAGATAACAAAACCGCTTTGTTCTGAACATACAGACATGATTTACCCCCATCTTGCTGACAATCATCTTGCCGCATAGCCGCGAGTTCATCTTCTGCTTGAAGATTCCCTAATGTCTTATTAACACCTGCATCCGGAAGCAGAACCTTGTCACCGACAATCGGTGGCGATTCCCTCCTATCCTGCCCAGTGATAGCCACAGGAAGAGTAACGTGCAGTATCACAATCAGCTTGTTGTTCTCCTCCTCAGCATCGATGCTGATCACCGTAGGCAGTTTGCGCATGCGTCTCATCACACGTCGCCACCGCACGCTTTGGCAGCCGTCCACGGCGGGAAACCGCAACTCGAACTGGTACAGCTTGAGGGGAGGACCGAGATAACGGTACAGGTGTTAGTTATAGGATGCAAAGCTCTACCATAGTGTAGATGAGAGACCAAAAGAAAGTGTTCAACACCTTTGTGACCGTAAGTTGCTGACTTCTTAAAAACACAAGTTTTCGGCTTCTGAAGTTAACTATATAAATGAATTAGAATATACTACCACTGAACTAGCGTCATTCTAGGAACTGGAGTAAAGCCAAGTACAAACTCTCATTAACTTGAGCAACATTTAGAGATGAAACTTAAAGGAATAGAACAATAATATTCAACATTGTAGTCAGTTCTCCGTAACATATCATTGATATGCATGAAATATTATTCAATCATGATGCTACTCAGTAAACCTGTGCCCGTCACACACAATATCATCGATCACCACTCTGTAAACATGTCCCCGCCACACACAATATCATCAATCACCACTCTGTAAACCTGTCCTCGCCACACACAATATCAAAATGGCTAGGGTTCCTAGCGGACCCGCACACACTGCATTACCTGGAAGCGGGAAGAACAGCTACGATGGTCGTCAGTCATCGCGGGCAATCTGAAGAAGGAAGTGTAGCTGACTGGTTCACAAGTCAAAGCTGCACTAGCAAGGTGCTTTGCCTCACTATTGCAGTGACACGCATCTTCAGTGCTCCTGCCACACGTGTCAAGCAGCTCCTGGTGACTCCTTGAATCGATGTCCTGATCACACATTGCTGAAAAGTTATCACAACAGGAGTGTGCGCTACAGACACTTCCCGTCTGAGCCGGGATCTTGTTGACGTCTGTGTGATCAACGTCTGAACATTCATGGTACTGTTGATCTTCATCGTCAAGGGGTGGGGACGGGCGTTGAGTATCCTCATATGCGGAAGGAACATTACAACGTTCAGGATTAGGTATACATTTCAAAGTGTTAGCACAGTCACTCTCACTAATATCACTAATGGAGATTGATTTCAAAATATTTTTTGCCCGTTCTCCAGATTCACAATTCTGAGTTTCGGAAAATCTAGGAACATTTTGGTCATGAGTAGACTCACTACGATCATCACCAACTGATTGAAAAGCTTCGGTCTTGTCAAGCTGTGCAATCGGCAGAACAAGATGTTGCAAGCCCAGTGAGGAAGTGCCTGTCGGAGGAGAGGTCGACTCAGATTCGAATGATGAAGGATTGTTTCTTTCGTCAGTTGGAAGAGTTTTTGAAGATATTTGCAAATATGACTTCTCGTTTGAGTTTGATTCCTCAGACTGGTTGCGACTTGCTTGGAAAGATCGCAGTGAGGCTCTTGTTCTGTTAATTGTTAGATTACTCTCTCTGCCACTTGGCATTGCCAACAAAAATGGGGTTTTGGCGTGTTCAGATGTGACAGGGCATAAGCATTTGTCACTCAAAGGATTGGCATCCATAGGACTTGGAGTGCTCATTTCAGACGGAATCGATTTTTCTGCAACATTTTGATGGATTAATTTTGTTTTCAGGCTGTTCTCTAAGCTACTTCCCACCCTACACAAAGTTGAGACTTTATTCAACAAACAATTGTCATTTTTGTTGGACTCTTCGTGAAACGATACATCAGAAGAAGAAATTTCCACAATGGTTGGTACTGCAGGCATACCGTTCCTTACATTATTAGCAAAGTCATCATCTTTGGAACTGCTGTCATTCGTATCATCGCGTTCCTGGCATGACAAAGGATGCTTCCTGTCGGCGAGGTCAAAATTGGTGATCGCCAATTCGTTTTTCTGACTTGCAGACTGGCTGTCCCGATGTGAGCAATAAACTTGCACACTATCCAGCTGTTGTCTCATAGCCTCTTTGGGGTCGAGGGCTGGTGCATCTTTCTGGCTGCAGTCACAGCAACATTCAGAAGCTGTCTCACTCAGTACCTGCCGTATTATTTGAGTAGATTAGATTCGAGTATCCGGGTCATTATTGGAAAAGCGAGAACAGAGTGGACTACTGCAAGAGCAACATTCAACAGCAACTCTAGTCTGCCTTTCACTCAGATGATCAGTAAGAGTTGAAAGTTGTAGCTACCTTGTTAAGGTAGCATCGAGAAATGGAACTGCATAACACAACTGCTACTCTAAGAACTGTCTTACTGTCACTTCATTGAATGCACATTTCACTCTAGTAGTAAATATAACTGAACATTAGTTTATAGTCTCAGATTGAGCTATTGTAGATGCTACATTAGTTATTGAACAATGGGATGAAAAAACAAGAGTTAGGAAGCATGAAAACCATGCGTGGAGTCTGCAACCCAATGCTGCATCTACAATGGTAATAAAAGATTATTCATACAATTGGATTTTTAGGTCAAATGCTTCTTAAAAAAAGAAGCTTAAAGGTTCTTCTTTGCCTGCTACATCATATTCACCTTGTCAATCATGGTCTGAAGTGGTTTCTCAGAATCCATAATTTGTTGAGCACTTGGATGATAGCAGCAGCCACACCCCTCCTCAAACCGCTCAAATACATGATACAACTGAAACAAATATATAATTTATGAGCTGTCAGTACCGAGTAATCTTATAAATTCAAATATCAAACAGGAAAACATCAAATTGGAAATGTGCTACAAAAAAAATCAATCAAATTCATAGATCAGCTTAAAAACAAGTCAAGAAATCTCTCATCATTGCAACCCACTCCAGTAGCCCCACAAACCAGAGAGGCGCAACATACATGGGGAAGACCAGTGCAGCTATGAGCAACAGTTCAATTTTGAGAACAGCTTGTAAACACAGGTTTAGGAACAAACTAGTGCACGCCGGTGGTATCAATATTGACAAACAGCAGGTATGACATGAAAAAAACATGGAGCCGCAATAAAAATACCAGGCAAGCCAAAACAGCTCAATGCACATCAACCCACTATATAATATAGATTCAATCTGTAACACTCACAACATATCCGGTCAAGCAACAAACACACACCAACCAGCACACGCAAAAATACATCAACCCCCACACCCGAAACACTGCAACCAACCTAGCTGCATGATACACTCATTAGGAAAGAAGCATTAGGCAGGCTCCAAGGTCACAAGATTAACATGAAAAAGAAAGATCCATTCCAAGCTAAGCAAACTCGAACAGAACATCACCAAGAAACTATACCAGCAATCCATTTAATGCAACCAGATAATCTGACTCCACCACATAAGTTGGCAGACAGTTCCACAACTAAACACATAGTGCTCCAAAGAATCTCTTTTTGATGTCAGTATTAGAAGAGAGAATCAAAAGCTGAAGCATTACCATTGCTAATTGAATGGCTATTGCTACTTGTCATCCTACAGCATAGGGTCATAATAAGCAAATAAGCTTCTAGTTTTTCCTTAGTTAAATACAGCAAAAATTTATAGGAATAACGACTATTTTTTAATTGAAAATTGCAGTCAGTGACAAACTAACTGATCAAAATCAAATCATTGAAAGTTAGGGTAGTAGATAAAGAGAAGATTTCGCAATAATAGATATAATAATGCAAGAAAAATATTAAAAATCAATAAAAGCAGAATAGAACACACAAAGCGTAACATAGATTTTTAGACCCCTTACTCAATCAACCAATCTCAGCTTAATAGTACTCAAGCCTATAACTAAGCTTCCATAATAATAGCCGTCCGACTGTTCGAGAGCCGAGCAGACCGCCGCTGGATAGGATGCTCGCGATGACGGCGTCGGGGCGTCGAAATCTGTCGGCGCTCTGCAAAATAACCTCAACCCCTCCCCCCCTTGTCACGTTGCCGTCGCTGGCGCCGACGTGAAGGTGGCCTTTGTGCAGACCAGGCCCCCGGCCCACCGACAAAACACGAGACGCCAGAGCCATAACATATACATTGTTTTCCCAAAGGGAAAGTGAACAATCACCGGCGTTCCTTGCCCTTCTTCTTCTTCTTCTTCTTTTTCTTCTTCTCTTAGCCGGTGACATAGAAGCCAACCCCGGTCCAAACACATACCCATGTCCCACCTGTGGGCCCCTTACAAGCGCTGCATTGGCGCGATCTAGTGCAGCTGTGGGACATGGACACACTACACAAAACTATGCCCTGGTGTCCACAAAAACAGAAATATACCACATGGGTGGCACTGCATCAACTGCTAGCTACCCAACCCACAACATTAGTAAAGATATTAGCAATAACACAGCCCCCCCCCTGCAACAGCACCCGACACCTCTCCACCGCTGAGCGGCCCTTCTCCTGTGTCTCCGGCTACATAACCCGGGGCGCGACCCGTGTTGCCCCAGACTCCACGCTCTCAGTCAGCACAGCCACCACCCCACCCCCACCCCCTCGACTCCACCACCACTTCCCGGGCAACCACGACCACCCCTAGCCGATGAGGGACATTTAAACATATTACAGATGAATACAAACGGCATTGGTCAAAAACAAGTGGAACTAAAACACTTGTTACACAAACATCACATCCACATTGCTTTACTCCAGGAAACAAAACTCTAACAAAAATCCAAAAACAACCAAAATTTCTTGGTTACACAACACTCCGCCACGACCGTCCCAACAACGACGACGATGGCGGACTTATCACACTTGTACAAAAAAAACTGCACTTCACAAACACAACCGCTTTCACTCGCGCACAAGAAACAGTACAACATGTTCAACATATACATTCCACCAACTAGCTCATGCCCACCACAATGCACACCTCAACTAGTCTCAACACAACCACCAACACCTTTGCTCTAGGGGACTTCACCGCGCACGACCTCTCCTGGCTCACCTCGCAGAGCGCTGACCGGACGGGAAATGTTCTCGTTGATCAACTAGACACACTCATAACACTAAACAACACAAACACTACCACTCGCAAACCTTTCAACCCATACACTCAACAGACATCCCCAGACGTCTCATTCTGCTCTCATATCTTGATCTAAATTGCCAGTGGGCGGTTCACCAGGACATGTTGTTCGACCACCATCCAATAGTCTTTAATTATCAACTCCGATCCTCAATCCATAAGCCCCCTCTTGCCTTTCGAAATTACAAGAGAGCAGACTGGGATGAATACACGATACCTAAAGAAACCGTCCTACAAGATTTTGACATCACTTTATATACATCCATCAACACAGCCACAAAACGCTTCACAGCAGTAATAACCCACGCAGACAGGCAACACATACCCGCGGGTTCGTTTGTGGCTTCAACCTAGCTCTCTTGGCCCATATACAGCAGCAAAATCATCTCCGTAATTTGCCGTCCACCAATAACCAAAACACACAAATTCAAACCCTAAACGCAGAAATAGATGCAGATATTTGTGAGCAACAGACGATCCTGTCGCGGGATGCGCTTACAAACACAAACTTCCGAACCACACTATCAAAATTATGGAAACTCATTAGGAGCCTCGACAACAAAAACACTAACCACATGGACACACGTGAGGCAATCCTACTACAAAACACCCACACCATTCTATCAGACCAACAACAAGCGGTAATACTCAACAAACACTATGAAAACACCTGTTACCCGCCACCTACCACACCATCCAGACAATTTGGCGGATACTTGAACAGCTACACAAATTATAGACCGACCCAAACATTGATACTCCTTTCACATCAGCCATGACCATAGCCGCCATCCGCCAGACTAAAATCTTGTCAGCAACGAGACCAGATATCATATCATACATTCACCTTAAACATCTAGGTCCTCACGCCATCGCGGACCTCACAGACATCTTTAACTTTTCTATACTACACAATACAATACCAAACACTTGGGAACAAGGAAAAGTTATACCAATCCTGAAACCCAAACAAAGCACCCACAGATTCAGGCTCATAAAGACCCATTTCTCTTCTCCCGAACCCCACGAAAATCTTGGAGAGACTGGTTCTAAACAAAATTAATGCCCACATCCCCCTCTCTCCCACGCGACACGGTTTCAAGACCCAACACTTGACAACCACTCTCCTCGCCATCCTCACCCAGACCATCCATGAAGGCCTGAAGAAAAGAAGCCAGCCAAACAAACCCTGGTATGCGCTATTGACATTAGTAAGGTCTTCGACACAGACACAGTTCCAAGACACGTCCTCATTACCAAAATATTGAATACACAGATACATCTTATCTACAAGAATTGGATAGCTAATTTTCTCTCAGGCAGCCATGCACAGACTGTCTATAGTAACAAGTCATCCCGTACCTGCCACTATCCTAATGATGTCCCACTGGGCTCCGTCCTTTCTCTCTCCCTTTTCAAAACCTTCAGGCACGACCTGCCAAATCCAACAGAACCCAACACCTATATCATCTCATATGCAGACAGCCCCACAATAATCACACAACACCACAAACACGAGATCGCCGCCGCACACCTCCAACAGTACCTGAACTCTCATGAAGTCTGGCTGCTGGATAACAGAATGAGGGTGTCAGCTAGCAAGTCTTCCTTAACACTATCAACACCAGATCCATGTCACACTTAACAACACTCCCATACCTGACTACCACAATCCTTGGAGTTACTTATGACATGGGGATGACATGCAAACCTCACACAGACAACATTGGCGCTTAAGCCATACCAAGACTGAATGTGTCCGGGGTACTTACCACAACCACCTACAGTCATCCCAAGAAATCTATTACAACACTATTCAAACAATGCATTAGGCCCATCATCTCTTACACTAACACTGCCTAGTCCTCTGACCTTGCACCCGCACATATTAATCCTCACAAAGGATACAAAACACGGCCTTGCGCATTGCTACGGGCTGTACACATTACACCCCAATTTCCCAACTGCATGAGGAAACCAAGATCTTCCCTCTCAAACATCATCTTGATATGAGAAGGCTTCAATTTTTTAACAAAATTGTAGAACAAACACACCTGCCATCACTTACTGAACCCTCGTCAAACCAAAAGACACTTACACAACACACTTTGTTCATCACCACGCGACCATTCCTCGTCATACAGACAACACATCTATGCACATACAGACAACACATCTATGCACATACAGATACACACACACACACACACACTCACAGCCCTTGCATTGGGTGAGCACCGAGTCAACACGGTCCTGCGGGGTCACCCGCCTGAGGTGGACGTGCAGGAGTTGGGGTTGCCCACAGGTGACATGCCGGCACCACAGGGCCTTTCATTCATACCAGCATAAACTGGGGAATGTCCCTTCCAACCATTGCTTGCAATACAGGGGTTTGCACTAAACGGTCGACCTCATGACGTCTCGCCCAACCATAACACTCGGCCGACTAGACCACAATATAACGTCGGTGCGTGATCTGTGGGAACGCCCAAGAGACAGCATCAACTTCCTCAGGGATGTAGGCATAATATAAATGCCTGCATTTGCTGAAACATCCAAAACATGCACATGTCGATTGTTGGGTTCTGAAGGTTTGGGTGGTGCACTGGCTGTGGCTCCTCCATTGCAGGGGAGTTGGGGTTGAGCAACAACCACAACAACAACTAAGCCTCACAAGATGAAATTAAACAGAACTAAAGATGAAGTGATAACCCCATATTTCAGTCCTACAGATACTCAAAAATATCCACTCAGACTCATCTATGGAATTATTTATTAAATTCATTATAGCTATTTTATGAGAATAACAAACAAAATTTTTACCATTGCTTCAAGCAGATAAAATTATCTAACATTGAAATCCCAATGAGACAATTTTACGCATAACTATCAAATTTGCGTGTTTACATGTAAATATTGATTTGCTATCAGATTTGAATTGGTGAAAAAACAGTA
>SDVV010014271.1:0-14852 GCA_016164225.1 Gammarus roeselii | reverse complement strand
TGTTGTGCCTTACAGGCTAGGGCGGCTGCTGCGCGGAGGGGGAGCAAAAGGGTACTGTTGTGCCTTACAGGCTAGGGCGGCTGCTGCGGGGAGGGGGAATAAAAGGGTACTGTTGTGCCTTACAGGCTAGGGCGGCTGCTGCGGAGAGGGGGAGCAAAAGGGTTCTGTTGTGCCTTACAGGCTAGGGCGGCTGCTGCGGGGAGGGGGAGCAAAAGAGTACTGTTGTGCCTTACAGGCTAGGGCGGCTGCTGCGCGGAGGGGGAGCAAAAGGGTACTGTTGTGCCTTACAGGCTAGGGCGGCTGCTGCGGGGAGGGGGAATAAAAGGGTACTGTTGTGCCTTACAGGCTAGGGCGGCTGCTGCGGAGAGGGGGAGCAAAAGGGTTCTGTTGTGCCTTACAGGCTAGGGCGGCTGCTGCGGGGAGGGGGAGCAAAAGAGTACTGTTGTGCCTTACAGGCTAGGGCGGCTGCTGCGAGGAGGGGGAGCAAAAGGGTACTGTTGTGCCTTATAGAGAAGGGCGGCTGCTGGGAGAGCAGAAGGGTGCTGCTGTGTCTTATAGGGAAGGTCTGCTGCTGGGGGAGCAGAAGAGTACTGCTGTGTCTTGCTGTGAAGGACGGCGCTGCTGATGGGCAAAGAGGTACTGCTGTATCCTACAGGGAAGGGCGGCAACTGACGGGCGGCTCCTCGTCAGGAGTGGTGGGTCGCTGGGGTAGCGGCAGCAGCTGTTGACAGGGTTGGAGCTCAGCCAGCTGTTTTATTTAACGTTCTTTTCCGTGCGTTCTTTTTGCGGGAGTTACCGCACCGCCTCCCTGCCTGCTTGCCGGTCTCACGCACCAACAGCCGCCCTTCGGCTTAGGGCGGGTGGCAGCTGTGCGGGCCTTCGACACCGGGGCAGGGGATGAGCATTCAACGCCTTGCCTTGGGCATGGTGATGCCGGTCTCATGTTTGATGGCATGCGATTCAAATTTGGTCGGCAGGTGTTCTTGCATTCAATATATTTGATAAGTTGTGGATGGTATCATTTCTGTCCACTTGAAATTTATTCCCTGTTTAGGCAATATACTCAACGGTTTGGAGTACATCGTTTATATTGTATAAGCTAATTAGTTAAGAGCGATTATGTCATTTAATTTCTGTCATCATCTTTCACATAATGTATTTACATCCGTATTGAGACTTGCATTAAATTTTGCCGCTCTGAACTGTTTCTCAAGATCGATTCATCGAAATTTAGAAAAAAATATTTCCGTGACTTCTTTTTTTCATGAAGGTGAGCAAACAAATGGCATATGCCTAATTCTGTCGCATGGTGTCTCGTAACCCACAGATGCAGGCCTCATTTGGATAGCTCCTATCTCGAGCAGAGGTCTTCCTTATTATAGATGTTGGTGTTTTTCCTGCGGGTTCGACGAGCCGAGTTTGTATTATTTTAACAGCAGTGCTTGTGCCAACCAGCCGTCTTTGCTCGCTCTCTGGCATGGCACCGTGTCGTGCGGTGCCGTTTCTCGCCGCTGTGTTCCGTGCCATGGCGTGCCAAGCTCAGTGTTGATGTTTTTTACAGGTCTTCAGTTTTTGATAAGATTTGATGTAAAAACTAAAAATATGAAGTTTGTTTTATTATAGCTTGCATGCATGTACATATGCATACCCATATAGTATTTTTGAAAACATTTTATATAAGTTTAAAACTTGATTTGAATATTTCCATAACGACACTTACAAATTCATGAATAATAAGAAGTCTATATCTGCGATTATGCTGTTGGTTGTGGGATGCCGCATATTATTTTACCGCACGTTAAATCGATTATTGTTTGAAATGCATACACTGATTTAAATGAAGGATTAATTAAAGTAGATGGTGTCTAAATCATGTCGTGCGTGGCAAGCACCTAAAGTGCTTCTAATTCCGAACCATGTATCAGCTGCTTCCTCAGGAATTAGCCCAAAGTAGCTTATTAGTGCACCTACAGCACGCTTTGACGTGTTCCTGAAGTGGTGTCCACTTAAACAAGTGTTCTGTGAACAGTTGTTTGAATTAGGTAAAGCACTTGGTATGGTTTTCGTAATTATTCATGCCAAAGGTGATCGTTTACACGATTAAAATGCGTGTGATTGTATTGCACCATCACACGATCTATTCCTGTGATTGTGTTGCACCATCACACGATCTATTCCTGTGATTGTGTTGCACGATCATACGATCTATTTTTGTGTGGTTCTGTTGCTCCATCACACGATCTATTCCTGTGATTGTGTTGCACCATCACACGATCTATTCCTGTGATTGTGTTGCACCATCACACGATCTATTCCTGTGATTGTGTTGCACCATCACACAATCTATTCCTGTGATTTGTTGCACCATCACACAATAATTCCTGTGGTTGTGTTGCACGATCATACGATCTATGTGTGTGTGATTGTGTTGCACCATCACACAATCTATTCCTGTGATTTGTTGCACCATCACACAATCTATTCCTGTGATTGTGTTGCACCATCACACGATCTATTCCTGTGATTGTGTTGCACCATCACACAATCTATTCCTGTGATTTGTTGCACCATCACACGATCTATTCCTGTGATTTGTTGCACCATCACACGATCTATTCCTGTGATTGTGTTGCACGATCATACGATCTATGTGTGTGTGATTGTGTTGCAAGCGCTGTCAAATACAGCCCGTCAAACGTACGGATACGTCGAGTGGAAGATTGTTTCAATACACCGTGTGCAATGACACCACAGGTTGACAACCCTGATTCGATACAATTTTGTTCAAGGCTCCTCTTAATTGTCTAAGTTTCCTCTAGAATGTGCTCTTTCTTTTTTGCCCTATTGGACCTTAGGTCGTTCCATTGCAAATTTAATCACGAAATGTCCCCACATCCGCCAGTTTGTTTCGCATGTCCGTCAGTATCCAATTTACTGCGGACTCGACACTCTTGTTCGTTTATAGAGGCATTACATCGTAACCCCACGAAAGGCTGAACGGGCCTTATATATTCTCAATCTATTCCAGCACAGAACAAAGGGTACACAAGATACGTAGCGGCTGAATGCGAAGTATCCGACGATGTTGTCTTTCGCTCCACTCTTCCCACGAGAAGAAGACCATCACTATAATGGTTATTGTAAAATATATAATACTTCATTGCTGAGTTGAACACTTGTAGAGCGGGTCACAGCGTAGCTGCCCTGCCCACCAAGTGGGGACACGCTACTCGTGCTGCGGCATCAGAACTGGCATGTTGCTGCTACATTCGCCTGTCTGATCCCTGCTCGGCAGTGCGGTTGGGTAGCTGATTGTTCTCGCAGCGAGGGTATCCACTAATAAGCGGTTGATCAGGTACACAGCTGAGGTACGCGTCCAATCGAGTGTAAGAGACGTGGAGTTGTTTGTTGTGGCTGACTGTTGCGGTGTACGTTTGATCTCGCGTGTTTCCAATGACATAACAATTGTGGGAACTGTTCAATGCCACGGTTTGATGTTATTGCCGCTCGCTGGTTTCGGCTCTTAGAAGTAACTCATTCTTCTACTAATCCCAGCCCGATTTGTCATCGTCACTTTTGTTGCTATCTCGTTCATTGACATCGACTGGGTTGCCTTCTTTTGAGTTAGGCCTACAGGCTTTCAATCTGGCGGAATGATAAATACCCTTTACCTGTGTAATTGTATGCCCAATAGGGACCTTACCAGAAAGGGGACTAGAACCCTTTCATCTACAACATGATTAATTCAATTGGGAAGGAAATTTAACTATTTCCTGCTGTATGCATTACAGCTACATTACAAATAATGACCTTTATTTTGGTATGTGTTGGTCTACTTTTGTTCTTTCGTTTATAAACCTCTTACATTTATGTACTTCCCCTAACGTGCGGTGTCCTACTATTAAAGAACGTCGAAGCGGGGTAACCCTTTCATCTATCCTCTCATTTTTACCATGCAACCTTGTATCATAAACAGATATCAGGTATCCAAGTTTGCTATGAAACGGCACATCAATGCGTCTTACTGGTTGTCTGTAGTGACGTCACAGGACTCATCACCGCAAGTCTGCTACTAGTGAAGGCTTCCTCGACCACATGCCTGCGAGGCCCCTCTTTGTCACACCCCTTCCCCTATGGGTCGACTGCCTGCCTGCCTGCCTTCCTTATCGTCGTGCCACCGCTGCTGCTGGCACTCGCGCCAACTTCTCCTTTGGTGGCCGTCGCTAGTGCAGGGAAGAGTAAACGCGGGCAACAATCCCCAATCGCTCTTTCCTCTCACAGGGACTCTTCTCTTGTGGGGACTTTCGAGCTCGTCTCTGTAAAGAGCTACCGCTGTCGCCCTCCTGTCACACGCGGTATTCTGCGCCCTATCCTCCATCATGCCCCCGGGGCTGATGATACCTGTACCCCCTCTTTGCCCGACCGGTGCCAAATGTGAGGCGGCAGCTGCAGGCAATAAGTCTGCTGTGTTGTGTGGCCTAACGTGGGTGGGAAGAGTGCACACTTGAAAAAATGCACGGTGGGGAAGAGTTATATGAAGGGACAGCTGCAGCTCTGATAGCCTTGTGTTTATGTTGGGGAAAGAACCCAGATAAGATTAGGGAAGATATAGCAATAAATCGGAGGGGTAGAGATGAATTTGGCAAACTTAACGATAGTATTCATTGTATTTTGTATTTCTTGATACCATACTGAATATATTGCTTGTTAACATTTGTTTAGTTGTTATTGGGAATCAACGCGAGAAGTAAATATTCAAATTTCTGTGACAAGATGAAAACAGCTCAATTCAATCAAACTCCAATATATTTCTAAGTCCTTGAGATATTAAAAGCCTGATACTCCTAATAAAGACCTTCAAGTGCGGTGAAAAGCGACACAGTCTCACTTATCCGCTCTTGTTAGCTGCGTGTTTGGAGCAGCACTCATCGCCAGGCTCTCATCACCAGGCTCTCATCGTCATTCCTCTTGCTACGCCCCGCTGTCTGTTCTACAACGATGAACTCATAGCTCAACCCCACTGGTCCCTGTGACGTCGGTTTATGTGTCTCACGATGCAAGGCTTGCTTAGCAGTTAGGTCGTCTGTGGAAAGAATGTCCCGCCTTGCCTTCAACAAAGAAAAGTATTGCATGAATGTGTATCCAGGGAGGGTATGGCAGGGAGCAGCCCATCACAGTTGGAGGCTGCACCGGGCTTTTTCTTGACCCGTCCTTCTTTCTTCCATGCCCCATTAGGTTCCGCCCACCCTTCTCTTGATAGCTAATTTTGATATTGTAATATCATGTTAAATTATCAACCAAGACAGAATCAATCGGTGAGTATGCAAGGTAACCATGAATTAAGCGTCGTGTCATTGTAACTTAAAGTTGTCAATCATTATGTCGCCAAAGTTGTGATATGGTAGTTTTTATACCAGTTTTGTGGTGGAGAGGATCGAGGGTCACTGTTTTCTTCACCTGGGGCCCTGGATGCCGGTAACTAACAGTTGCTTGTGGCGGTGGGTTCTGTGCCACGGTTGAGTGTGACGGGTAGGGCGTGCTAGATTAC
Source organism: Gammarus roeselii (assembly GCA_016164225.1). Lineage (NCBI taxonomy): Eukaryota > Metazoa > Arthropoda > Malacostraca > Amphipoda > Gammaridae > Gammarus > Gammarus roeselii. The sequence continues at coordinate 9,304 of SDVV010014271.1, read as the reverse complement.
CGCACTTCAAGCAATAAAGGGAAGACCTGTGCTTCACACCTAAGGGCTGCGTGTGACGGTGGGTTCTGTGCCACGGTTGAGTGTGACGGGTAGGGCGTGCTAGATTACCGCACTTCAAGCAATAAAGGGAAGACCTGTGCTTCTCACCAAAGGGCTGCGTGTGACGGTGGGTTCTGTGCCACGGTTGAGTGTGACGGGTAGGGCGTGCTTGATTACTACACTTCGGGCAATAAATAAAGACCTGTACTTCACACCCAATTCCTGGATACGGGGGCGTACAATTCACGTGTTTAGTTTAGGCAACTTGAGTCTAATGGAGTTTTCGTAAGAAACATAATCACAAATTGAGATGGCATTCAACACTCGCACAAAAATGCCCAGCTGTGATTCTCTACCCCGTCAGAGAAAGTAAAGTAGTAATAGCGAATGGATAATATTTTCCTCTTCACGTTTCAAAATTAATTTCGTCAGTATTACCTTCTTGTTATATATTTTTTCATAAAATTATAGCATACTAATTTGCTAAGGATGCCCTATATTAGAACAGCACCACACTCAGAAAGCCCGCAGCTGTTCTCGCTACCTCCTCTAGATCCCCGTCAATGGCCTGGAGCGCTGCTTGGCAGTGAATCTTGGTCGAACTGAGGCGGAGGGGATATGGTGGGAGGGAGACTTGGCTCTGCACTTCATGCTATATAACCTTTATTGAAGAGGCTCCACCAGCTGCATGCCCTGCCGCCTACACTACCAGAGCAGCTGTTGGGTGCCCGACTGCTGTACCATTATAGCTCAACAACTGTTGAACATACATTTAAGCAACGCCTTTGCGTCAACGTCTTGACATGGCGCTTTCTTTCCATGCATCGCCCGCGTCTCTTCCTCGATAAAACGGGCTTCTCAACGTCACCCTCGCCTCAAGTGTTATCAGACACTTCTATAAAAAATCGATAGGTTTTCGTATAGCTAGCTGCTTAAAGTTTGCTATCTGTAACCAGTTCCTACGTGTTCTTTGAATTGCATCGTCCGTGTTGTCCCTTACCTGCACTGAACGTAACACGAGAAATTGCTTGATGCATATCAGTTTCGCCAATTTTGTGCTGTTAAGGTTCCTCCAAAGCTGCATTAGTCCACTCTCAAGCTGCACCTCTCGCCTGGCTAGTTCTGACCTCAGCTGTATCGTTGAAAAGTCCAGAATAGCTAACGTCGTTCATTGCCTGTAATTGAGCAGATCCTGAACTCTACCTTGATGGTTACGCCTGCAATTCTTGGTGACCAATTCGCTACCTCGTGTGCCCGGGCAGCAATCATTTCCTTGTGTGCGTGATGAGCTTTAGACGCTTCGTTGCTTGCGTTGGAAGTTGGGAACGTAGGTTTACGCTTCTTCACGTGTTTGGAGACCTGGGAACATAGGTATGCGCTCTCTCACGTGCCTGGAAACCTAAGAACATAGGTATACGCTCCCTCACGTGTCTGGAGACCTGGGAACATAGGTATACGCTCCCTCACGTGTCTAGAGACCTGGGAACATATGTAGTCGCTTCCTCACGTGCCTGGAGACCTGACTATATGATGGTTCATGTGCCACGAGATCAAGTACACGCTTACTAGGGTGCTTGATGAGGTGTGCCCTTAGTCACGTGAATGGAGGAGAGCTAGTCGCATGGCGCTCGCCATGGGAGCTATGCATCGTTACGTACCTCTTCCTACCTTCTAGACAGCTGGCATGCTCTTAGTTACCTCCCCCATCTTACAAATCGTGCCACTCGCGTCGAGGAAGTCTCCTTCAAAACACCTTGCCGGTTGCCTCTGGCATACCTTCTAGCATTGTCGTCGTGCGATAAGAACACCTCGTTTGGAAGTCTAGCGTCTCGAGCAGCGATGAAATGAATTTGCCTCCGATAAATGCTCAGAGGAGGCAAACAGTCAACGAGGGCTCTCGAGGTAAATGTGACCAATGAGGGCACTATGGTGCCAAACTTTGCCATCTGGAGTCACTATGGTGGAAAAGTTTTTCATTTGAGGTTACTATTGGGGAAAACTTGGCCAATTGCGGTAACTGGTGGAGAACTCGGGCTGCTAGGATAATAATAATTTACTTTTTTGACCTGTCACCGTCCCTATAAAGTAGGAAAATGTGACGTTAAAAACCTCATCCTTTTCACCTCCGGGTTAGAGAGTTTTCTACGATTCTTCAGTAGTATGTTTTTATTTGCTTCTGCACTTCATCGTTTTACTTATGAGCAGCTTATCCTGTTATGCAATATCGCTCAAAGTCAGGGATTTACGCCCACTGCTTGCGATCGGACTGATCAGTGCCTGGCGGCTAAAATAAGCGTAGCACAGCGCCAAGCGGGCCCGGGCGTATAGTGGCCTGCCTCTGCTTGGCGCTCTTTTCAGAACGCTGTTGTTGGCATAGCAACGCTGAGAGAATAGCGCCTGCTCTACCTCTCTCGGCACGCTGCTGTTGGCATAGCAACGCTGAGAGAATAGCGCCTGCACTACCTCTCTCGGCACGCTGCTGTTGGCATAGCAACGCTGAGAGAATAGCGCCTGCTGTACCTCTCTCGGCACGCTGTTGTTGGTGGTTTAACGACAAGAGAGCGACTTGGTGCCTTACGGTAGCATTTATGCCGGAGACATTCAAACTTTACTGAAAAGCGTCTGTCGCTCATTAAAGTGAAACTAAGGACTGAGCCAATTGTCGTAGCCGCCCTAAGAGGCTAAATTGCTCGTTGTATGATGAGGCAGAGTAGTTATATAACAGAGGTCGTTGTTTAGTAGTTATGAGAGACGCCGTCTGATCACCAGGCATCGACAAAGTGATCATTTACGCATCAAACATCAAAACATCACCAAGTGTCGGCTACGTTGCCGTTTGTGTTTTCGAACTTTTTCAATTGCGGGAAACAGAGCATTTTTGACGTTGATAGCTGACTTCTTCTGAGGACATTTACAAGAAGGATGCTATTGACTGCCTTTGATTTTTAATGAAATTACACACCGACTAACTAGACTGGACAGTGCATACCTTTCTGAGAAGTAGTCGAAGGCGCTTTAGAAATTGCTCACTACAAATCACAAGTATTGGTGAAACGGCGATGGGACCATCTTATATTTTTACAACGCATCAGTGTTTGTTTTGACATTCTTGTCATTTTACCTGTCATCATTGTTTGCATTCCATGTTTTGACGGTTGTTCTCCTTCTTTTCAGAGCAAGACATCAGGATAGATGTATGAGCGATAACCCACACCGTGCGGGTAAGTTAACGTTTTGTCCTATACTATTTCCGTAGTTGATTAATTACTATTTTAATTTCAATTTCACACTTCTAATATAAGTGAATATCCCGGCAAAATACTTGATACTTTTCTAATCGTGATCAGGTTTGTTAATTGCCGATGGAGGCCTGATTTTACCAGCAATTTGCCCTATTTTTATAGTTACGTCCAATTAAAATAGCAGCCTGGTCTATTTGTGTCCGGACCAAGAGTGTGCCGTTTTTATGGGTGTGGAGTGGCTGTGTTTCTGCCGTGATTGGGCGGCAATAACGACTTGGTTGAATGCTTTTGGTAAATATTACAAATGGGGTTTGGAATGAATATTTTAAACATTTAGTAACAGAGAATCGTCGAAACTGAATTAATTTTATCAAGCAAGTTGTATTTAGGATTTTTTTTATTTCCAATTGATTTCGTACCTTTTATTTAGTGTGTCTGGCAAATTTGAATGAGAGTCCGTTCGGGCAGTGACGCGTCATATTTTTCTTGAAAATCTAATAGTTACATTTTGAGCTTTGTAACCTGTCGCAATGCGTCTTTCATATCAATTAGTTTTATCAGCATCGACCCACAATCCTCACGCGCCTTCATTTTCTTTCTTTTCGCAATTAGAAGGTCCGGCAAGGCGTCCGTCAAGAAGCACTTGGACACAAGTATCCCGATTTATTCTAACCCGTTCGTTGTCACTACTGTTTTCCGAGAAATTCGGTCTCGCACCGGAAATAGACTATTCATGAGGCCGGTTCAGTCCTGGGAAGCGGTGGATGGATTTTTTCACGGTGTGCTGTTTTTTAACTAACAACTTGGAGTAGTAAAACATACTTGTTTAACAGTTTCATGTATATAGTGTAGAAGCTGTTCAGCACGAGGCACAGTGTTGACCCTCAGTGCATAGGGCTATGAGCCTATGAGTGAGGCACACTGTTGGCCTTTTGGCAGAAAAATTTCAGCAAGAAGCACAGTGTTGATCTCGGCGCAGAGGACCTATCAGCACGAGGCACAGTGTTGGCCTCTGTGCAGAGGGTTACTCAGCACAAGGCACAGCGTTGGCCTCAGCGCAGAGACTTCTTAGCCCGAGGTACGTTATTGGCCTCAGTGCAGAGGTCCCATCAGCACGAGGCACAGTGCTAAGCCTCGGTGCAGAGGCCATTCAGCAAATGGCACAGTTTTATCCACATTGCAGAGGACCCTCCAACACGAGGCACAGTACTGGCCTCATTGCTGAGGGCTACTCAGCATAAGGCACAGGGTTGACCTCAGTGTAGAGAACCCATCAGCACGAAGCACAGTGTTTGCTTCAGTGCAGAGGACCCTACAACACGAGGCGCAGTATTGGCCTCAGTACCGAAGGCTACTCTGCACAAGGCACAGTGCTGGCCTCAGGGCAGAGGACCCATCAGCACAAGCACAGTGTGGGCCTCAGTGTCGAGGACCCCTTAGCACGAGACAGTGCTGGCCTCAGTGCAGACGGTTACTCAGCACGAAGCTCTGTGTTGGCTTAGTGCAGAAAACCCGTCAGCACGAGGCAGTGTTGGCCTCAGTGCAGAGAATCCATCTGTCCGAGGTAGCGTTTGCCTTAGAGCTGAAGGCTACGCAGCACGGTGCAGTGTTGGCCTCAGTGCAGAGGCTTTCCAGCATGAGGTACAGTGTTGGCCTCAGTGCAGAGGCTTTTCAGCACGGGGCACAGTGTTTGTCTCAGTGCCCAGGCTTTCCAGCACGAGGTACAGTGTTGACCTCAGTGCATAGGCCCACCAGCACTAGGCACAGTGCTGGCCTCAGTACAGAGGGGCCATCAGCACGAGGCAGTGTTGGCCAGACTAAGGCCCCCTGCCTCCCTGTCACATTAAGGCATGCTCGTCGCACCGTGGGTGCCAGCCATCAATCCTCGACTGGCCCCTAGCCCTGTAGTGCCACCAATGGCACTCTGCGATTGCCTCGCTCGTAAACAGCGGGGCCCTTCCATTGCCCTCCAGCGCTGCTGCCAAGCCGCTCGAGGTTGTTATGGCACTCGGCCCTCCAATCAAATACCTTTACTGTTATGACACCAAATAGGCCTTTAACTTTCGGAATGTCCTTCAGCCCCACATCTTATTTTTTTAACCGATGACCTTGCTGGCTCATAAAGACAATTTTCGTCCGTCGACACGCCTTAGCGTTCATCTGTCAGTTTACCCTGCATGACTACTTTCAAATGCAGTCATGCTAAGGGTACGTCAATTATGCGGACCGTGACGTATCGTCGCTCACATTTGAAGAAAAGAAGACCATGCGCAGTGCAACTCCTCGTTGACGACTTGGACGTATTTTTAGTTTGTTTTTTCACGATCGATACATGCACATTAACGTTTCAAAGATCTTGCTGTTCACATCGTGTATGAAAATGTCACGGTACCCCATGCTAGGTGTCCCTGGATCCGGCGGGTGTCCATATGCTAGACCCCTTTGCAATGGGCGGGTGTTAGAGACTTGTCTGTTTCAGTGACGGTGTCCGCATGCTAGGTGCCCTTGGAGCGGGAGGGTGCGGGAGGTGAGTCCCTCATAGTGACGGTGCCCACATGCTAGGTGCCCTTGGAGCGGGAGGGAAGTCCCTCATAGTGACGGTGCCCACATGCTAGGTGCCCTTGGAGCGGGAGGGGAGTCCCTCATTATGACGGTGCCCACATGCTAGGTGCCCTTGGAGCGGGAGGGGAGTCCCTCATTATGACGGTGCCCACATGCCAGGTGCCCTTGGAGCGGGAGATGACTCCCTCATAATGACGGTGCCCACATGCTAGGTTTCCTTGGAGCAGGAGGAGAGTCCCTCATTATGACGGTGCCCACATGCCCCACATGCCAGGTGCCCTTTAGCGGGAGGTGAGTCCCTCACAGTGACGATGCCCGTATGCTAGGTGTCTTTGGAGCGGGCGGGTGCAGGAGGCTAGTCTCTTACAGTGACGGTGCCCGCATGTTAGGTGTCCATGGAGCGGGCGGGTATTGGAGGTTAGTCCCTTACAGCTAGGTGTCTTTGGAACGGGCGGGTGCATGAGGCTTGTCCCTTACAGTGACTATGCTCGCATGCTTTGTGTCCTTGGAGCGAACCGTTGCTGTAGGCGAGCTTTTTTACTGTGAGTGTACTCCCAAAAGCCATGTACACTTGGAGCAAGTGAATCTCGGAGGCTTGTTTTTATCATACAGTGACGGTGCCCCACAGGCTAGGTCCCCTTGGAGCGGGCGGGTGTAGGAGGCGCGGAGGAAGGCGAAGTCGGTAACGGAGGGCGGTCGCGGGCCGTGGAGAAGCCCGTGCAAGGAGCACCACTCGCCGGGAAGACCACAGGTCAGAGAAGGACCCCATCAGACGAGGGAGAGTTCACCTCAGCTGAGGGAGGGACCTCCGCAGGTGAGGAAAGGACTGACACCGTTGAGGAGGGTCACCACAGTTGATCTGGAATAGTCTTACCATTCAGTACGATTTGCTCTATTGTTGTTGTCATTGTTGTTGCTTTGCTCCAGCTCCTACTTCTGTGGAGGAGCCACCGACATGTGCAAGTTGGGTATGGTACTATCGGTGCAGGCCCCAATATTAGAACTACACCCTTGAGAAAATTGATGTTGTCCCACGGACGCTTACACATATTACACACTGACGTGATATTATGATTAAGAAAGCTGGGCACGAGGTCATGACGTGCTCGACTGCATCGGGCACGCCCCGACACTGCAGGCACAGATGGGAAAGGGAGTTCCGTTGTCTATGTTGCTATGACTGGAGGGCCGTTTGGTGTCTACATCTCAGCCTCAACAGGCCACCCCTTGGCAACCCCAACTTTTCCTTGTCTACCTCAAGTTGGTGACTGTTGGACCGTGTTGGCTCAATGGTCAGCCAGTGCAAGAGCTGTGAAGTGAGTGTATCTGTTAATGCATAGATATATTGTCTGATGGTTTGGGAATAGTGGCGTAACGGAAGCCAGAGTGTGCTGCCAGTGTGTTATGTGTATTTTAGTGTGTCTGTCGTGGGGTCAGTAGCCAACTGCTCCCAGTGAGCATCGACTGGTTGAAGATGGCAATCCCACCATACGTGGTTACCAACTCATTACCCGGTGTTCAGCAGTCTGCGCCACTTGAAGTAGGAAGGGGGCAGTGTTTGGTGTTCAGAGGGATAGGCCGGGTCCACACTCTGGCTTGAGAATTGTCCCCTTCATATCTAAATTAGGATTGATATGACCTTGGTTTCCTCGTGCAGATCAGGAATGGGTACGGTCCGTTGCGATGCGTAAAGCTCTGTTCTGTTTTTCATTGTAAGGAGTTCATGTGTGTAGGAGCAAGGTCAAATTACCAGACAGTGTTTGCGCAGGAAATGGTTGGTCTGATGAATTCCTAAAATAGTGTTAAATCTATTCGTTGGATTGTCCGTAAGAAGCTGTGATCAGTGCCCGGGTCACGGTCAGACTAGGTTTGGCTTAAGAGCTAATGTTTGTACGGGGTTTGAACGTCATTCTTGTGCCAATGTTACTCAAAGGAGTGGGACGGTCAGGTATGGGAGTGTTGTTCTCATTACACAAGAGTGGATGCGGTGATTGCTCGCTGTGATAGCAATATTATGCCAGAAAATTCCACTAGGTGAATTCTCCTGCAAAATGTCTAGTTAATTAAATTGTGTGCAGCTACTCGACCAGTGTCAACTGTATTTTGCAGCATAATTGGTAGGCATCTTGCTCAGGATGTGAAACGTTCATGACTCCATCAAATTGCAACATGTATGTCCGAATGTATATGATCTATTTGTTGCAAATGAATGCATTGACATCTCAAACAACAACATTGGTATTGTTTAAATTGTTGGGTGCAGTTCTTGAAGAGTTTCTTCGTGGAATTCTGTTCAGAGATATTTAATACACCATAAACACAAGTTTGGTAAGTGTTCTTCTATCGACGCTGCTTTTTCCCACTCACAAGTTCTAAATTAAACCCATCGTTTATTCTCGCCCGAGCCAGACTGCTTCTTCGCAGTGTATTGTGGGCTGGAGTGGGCTCGATGCTATTTAACCATAAGATGTGTTGCTACATCTTTGAAGCTGGCATGCAGGAATCGAGTTAAGCTGTGGCCACAAAGTTTTCAATGCATATTATATATTGGTGGTTACATGAACAAATGAACAATTCAAGTAGATATTTTTCCGCTAATATTGCGATAATGAAGCGTTGTAATGGTTACGAATACTACTTTTGACAGTATCTACATGTTTAGCAACCGTAAGACCGTGTGCACGCGCTGTAAATCGATGTTCATTATTGGTGTAGCTTATTTTCATCAAGTACATATTGTTGAAAGTCTTGTGATGAAACAACAAGTAAGAAACTTTCTAGGCTCGGTAAAACTTGTGCTCTTTGGAAGTCATCTTCAAATGCCAGCTTCTGAGAAGCTGTCTCTTCTTAACGAGTCTTTCTAGGAACTCACCAAATAACACCTTGCCCGCATCCACCCTTGGGAGAAGTGGATAACCGACCAATACTAGTAAGCAATGACATGTTGCATCGCCGGTCACGTTCATCTGTTCTAACTGTCCCGTCTTTCGTGTATGACTTGAACTAATCGAAACTGATCTACCCTCTACCATCTCGACCATAGGACTACTCTGTTGGTTAAGTGCGATCGAGATGCTACCTCTCGACCAGCTGGAGCTTGCTTTGGTACACGGTCATTTTTGATGTTAGACTAAGGTTTCCCTCTTGCGGTGTACCATACTCGGAAAATGTCTATTCTTGCAGTAACATAAAGAGAACAGATTGACCTTAAGACAACGCACCACCACTCCAAACAACATTGTCAACGAATGACTGAATACACTACTCCGTGCACCAACACACACTACTCCGTGCACCAACACACACTACTCCGTGCACCAACACACACTACGTGCACTAACACACACACTACTCCGTGCACTAACACACACACTACTCCGTGCACTAACACACACACTACTCCGTGCACTAACACACACACTACTCCGTGCACTAACACACACACTACTCCGTGCACTAAC
>SDVV010014270.1:0-14853 GCA_016164225.1 Gammarus roeselii | reverse complement strand
AAGATCAAAGATACAATAACAAATAAAATGTTCAATGACATTAACCTTCAAACTACGAAAGAAATCCTAAATTGACACTGAAATTGCACATATAACAACATGACTTGCATTGAAATGTACTACAGTATGCCCCAGCAGTGAATTGCGAAGACCAAAGGTAGTGTGTAAACGTTCTATTTATATAACTTATTAACATATAAAAACCTAATAATATATATAACCTATTAACGTACCTTATAAATAATCTGAAAGTTGTCCGTCCATCCATCCGAATGAGTCACCCGTTAGCCGCCTGTCTGACTCGACCGTCCGTGAAAATGTGGGGTGCAAACTCCCTAGACTAACATGTAACTCTATTTATTCCTATCTATATTTCTTCACAAATTTTCTAGCGTTATCTACTACTGTCGGGCGACAGTCCTGTCACACCCGAACTGATAGAAGCAGCTGTTTCGGTGTATTGCCCGATGAAATGGACTCTCAAAACACAGACGAAATTACTGTGATTGGCGATTACAATGTCACCTTCATCAAACCAAATCAGCATAAAAAAGAGAGAGTCCAACTAAAAATACTCGGTAAAACAAGGCTTGAAATTCGACGATATTGAAGGAATAATCAAAACGAAAAACATACCTTCATCTAAACCGATCATACACAAGTCGGGCAAAAGACGTGGTGGCGCAGACGGTAGAAACATGGGTACGGTATAAAACCATGCTAACAAATGTCAAACGGTCGCACGCGAACATCCATGTCACTGGCATCCTGCCCCATCCAAACCATAGTAGATACAAATTGAGCAATATGATATTTCTAAACAATCGCATAGCAACGTTCTGCAAAGCACAACAAATCTCATTCTCGGACCATTGGGAAACGGTGATCAACCTCAAAAACTATGAATTCGATAGAATCACCACTAAGGCACGCATAAACACTTCTGGGCTTGATGCCCTCGAAAGCATCCTTCAGATTATCGGTGCTGGCCTCGTCACCGAAATTAAATTTAAAAAACTTCTCGACGCCCAACACAAGACTCCGCCATTACTGCGCAACGGAATGAGTCAACGGCCACCCCGGAGCCAGTAGCAATCACGGACCCTCAGTAACGATAGAAGATCAGCCAACAAATATAGATTCACCACTAACAAAAAAATCCATCGAAGTAACACAGCAGCCCCGACCGCAACGGAAGAGTTTCGACAAGATTCCGAGCCGAAATACTCTCAAATGTTACTATGCAAACGCTAGAAGTCTCCGAGACAAAATCGACGAATTAGGAATCCTCGTAATTAACGATGAGATCGACATAATAGCCATCACAGAATCGTGGATGAAATCGAGCACCAGAAATAATCTGGACGAATTCACTCTCCCGGGTTTTTCCCTATTTCACAAAGATAGGCTAGGCCGTGAGGGTGGAGGAGCATTGTTTCTCGTAAAAAATACTCTACAACTAATAAAAGTCTCGATTTCAAACAGCAGACACGACAAAGTTTTAATTCAAGTAGTCGGTAAACATTCAAAGTATCAAATCACACTAGGGTATCATCCTCCCAAGAGCATTGTCGCAAATGATATCGATCTTTACAACACCCTCGTCGATGTGGTCAGAACACCAAACAGTATAGTACTTCGAGACTTCAATATTCCCGACATCGATTTGAAAACTGAAGAATGTACAGCCACTGACCAACGCCTGATCGATTTATGACTAAAATCATAAAGACACCTACAAGAGGTAGCAATATTCTTGATCTTATATTTAGTGCAAGCGACTCTCATATCACGAACGTCGAAGTGGGCGAACACCTCGGAAACAGCGATCACAACTATATCCGTTTTATGATTGAGCTCGAGTTGAAAACGTCAATTGACTGCGAAAAAGTCCCTAACTTTAGATTAGCTAACTTTGATATCTTAAAAGAGGCAATGGCGTCAGCAGATATAACCCTCGGACAAGATGTCAATCAATCGCTAAGCAATTTTTTGAGTGCACTTCAAACTATGGAAAATGACCATGTCTCTCGCAAAAACAGGCGAACAGCACTTGAGGAGAATTGCAGCACCTTCAGTCGCAAAAGAAAACAAAGCACTAGAATGAACAGAAGCACCCACACGACGATGCTGCAAAAAAGGAATAGAAAATCAGCAAACGGATTTTTAAGACGGTTCAGAAACGAAAGAAAAAAATAGTACGAAAATGAAATTGCGGCCAACGCCAAAACTAATCCGAAACCACTTTTCAGTTATATATCGAGCAAAAAAAAACAAGATATGTCTCTGGCCCTCTTGAAAATGATATTGGTGAGCTAGAAACTGACGACACTGATATGAGTGTCCTGTTTAACAAATTCTTCTGTTCTATATTTACGTTAGAGAATTAGGATATTCATAATCCTGAGGATATTATAGCGCAAAGACAAATCGAAGCCGTCAGCACAGTGAACTTTTCCCTGCCGAAGTTATTTAATAGATTTATAGTAAAAAATTCTTCCGGTCCAGACCAAGTTCATCCCAGAATACTGAAAGTGACTGAGAACGAAATTGCCGAACATCTACCAAACATTTTCTACAATATCTCACAGATAGCACCTGCTCCCTTACAATGGAACGAGGCCAACGTCACCCCAATTCTTAAAAAAGGGGACAAAAAGTGTCCCGGAAATAACCTTTCAATTAGTCTCACCTCAATCATAGCAATTTGATGGAAAGTTTGATCACGGATAAAATTAACAATTCCTAGAACTAAATCAGTTATTAGGTAACTCTCAGCATGTCTTCAGACGCAATCGTTCAAGTCTTACTAACCTGCTGATTTTTTTTTCAATAATATAATTGAATTTCACGACGCAAAATTTCCGATCGACATTATTTACTTTGACTTTCAAAAGGCTTTCGACTAAGTTTCTCACAAATGCACAGCATCGGTATTCGAGTTGAACTCAATAACTGGATTAAATGCTGGCTCACGGACAGACGGCAGCTACTTAATGGAGTTTCCTCCAGTTGGGGTAAAGTTACAAGCGGCGTGCCCCAAGGATCTGTGTTAGGTACAGTTCTCTTCATAATATTCATAAGCGATCTCGACAGCAACGTACTATCGAACATTAGTAAGTTTGCAGACGATACCAAGCTAGGAAGAAAAGTGCAAACCAAACTCGGGTGTGAGCAGATCCAATCAGACTTGAACAAAATTGTTGAATGGTCAGAAAAGTGGCAAATGAAATTCAATGTCGACATGTTTAAAGTTATGCACATTGATCACCATAACCCTAAACACGAATATTCAATGTCCGGAAAGAAACTAATACCTGTCACCGAAGAGAGAGATCTAGGTGTCATCAATTGTAACGACTTGAAAAGCAGCAAGAAATGTAACGATGCAGCAAAAAAATGCAATAAAATGTTAGGCATGATATCCTGCACAATCTCGTACAAGAGCAGAAGTAGTACCCGCAGGTTATACACTGCATTTCTTATACACTGCAAGCTCGTGAACTTGGAACAACTAACCAGCTGCAGCAGTTGGCCCTGAATCCGTGAATGCGTTCAAACACGCGCTCGACAAGCTCTGGGCTACGTGAATCGTTTGACGTAAGAACGACACGACTTTTACAGGGGCTGTCGAGACTATAATTATAGGAATATAGGGGAGGAGCATGACACAGCTCTCTTCATAATTCAAAGCATTAGTACTTATAATATCATTATTTGTAGCGATAATTTCGCTATCGCTGGCTTTAGTAATTGTTCATTATTACTCATAATTTCATTATAAGTAAAGATGTAATGATTGCTATTGCTAACCAACTCAAGCGACTAAAAAGCTCCAAATCATAATGTAATACTGTCTACTATTAACATTGCAAACAGACTGACAATACTGCATTGCAAGTACGGACAGACCGATGATACTGCATCTCAATCCGATCATTTCTAACGGGATACACCGGATGAGAGATGTACGGCAACTCGCATTCACCCCTAAACCCACGTCAGTGCCACCGGTACTGGGAGTGAACCCGTAACGGTACTCGCAATCACCCATCCCGCTAGCCAACGAGTCCATCTGCTGTCCTAACGGGTCAAGCAGATGCAGGGGCCATGGTATCCTGAGAATCGAAACCGCGTAAAAGGAGAGCCCCGCTCAACTCGATGCGGCGGTAAAGACTTAGAGGGATACCATATACTTTTACTAATCATTTTTATTTTCCTTGTGTTGTTCGATTGCCACTTACTCTCTACTAGGTGGATCTGTCGGAGACTCGGCGACTGCCGGTGGGCCGCAACGGCAGCATTCACCGCCACACCATTTGATATACAAAAATCGAACCCGCAACAATAGAAAAGCTTTTGCTCAACTCTACGATATGACGTAGATTCGACGTATACCATCCATTATTGAGGCAATGATGATCTTCTTAGTAAGGGACCTTGTTGACACGATGGTATTTTTCTTCTTCCTTTTCTGCCTTCTTTATCGGGATAGAAAAAGAGAGGAGAAAACTGGGATGATAGACAACAAATATAAACTACCTAGTACGGGTGAAAATCTGCCTGCGACTTAGCGGCGCTGGCCGATTAGCCGCAACGACAGTTTTCACCGTCACGCCCCATGGCATACAAAGATCGAACCCGCACCAAGAGGAGAGCAATTGCTCAACTCTTATGGTACGGCAAAGATTCGACGTATATCATCCATTGTTGAGGCAATGAGTATCTTCCTAGGGCGGGACCTTGTTGACACAATGGTAGGCTCTAATTTCTTCTCTTTCTCTCTCCCTGTGCTGGAAAGGAAAAGGAAAAAATAAAAGAACAGCTAACAGTTGCAAGCAGCCTAATGCGGGTGAGAGTATACCGGCGACCCTCCGGTTGCCGGTGGGCCGCAACGACAGCATTCATCTCCGTACCCTATGATATACGAAAATCAAACCCGTTCCATGAGGAGAGCTTTACTCAACTCTACGGCACGGAGGAACATTGCCGACGCGATGATATTTTTTTCCTTTTCTGCCATCCCTGTTGGGAGGGAAAAAAAAGGAAAAATGGAAAAAGATAGACAACAAATGTGAACTACCTAATACGAGTGAAAGTCAGCCGGCAACCCACCGGTTGCCGGTGAGCCGCAACGGCAACATTCACACCGCACGATACATAACAATCGAACACGCACCAAGTATAGAGCAATTGTTCAACTCTACGATACGGCGTAGATTCGACAAACATCATCCATTGTCGAGGCTCTTAATATCTTCCTGTGGAGAGACCTTGCCGACACGATGGTAGAATCTTTTCTTCTTTTCTTCCCTCCTTTGTTGGGAGGGAGAAAGAAAAAATATAGCAAACGAATCGCAAGCCACATAGAACGGGCAAAAATCTGCCGGCAACCCATCGGCGGCAGCCGATGAGCCGCAACGACAGCATTCACCGCCATACCCCCGTGGTATGCGTAAATCGAACCCGCTTCAAGAGGAGAGCTTTGTTTAACTCTACGGTACGACGTAAATTTATCGGATATCATTCATCCATTATGAAGTCAGTGAGTATCTTCCTATGGAGGGACCCTGTCGACCCGATGTTACTCTCTCTTTTCTTGTCATCTCCTCTCCGTGTCAGGAGGAAAAAATAAGAAAGAAAAGTGACTTATATTAACACATTTAGCTAGCAACTAACAGCAGCACCGTTTACCTGAAGAAGTATTCCCCGGAAGATGCCCCTCTGGCATCTCGCCTTGAAAATTTAAAATCATATCTCTTGGCGATGCCCCTCTGGCATCTCATCTTGAAATATATTGATATATGATATATTTCTGCAATTTATCCCACTGTGTGTTCTGGAAAACTATCCGTCTTTTCTTTTATAGCACAGCAGTGAGCGAAGTGACATATAACTGCTAACCTTTTCTCCATAGAGATATTCCAGCTAATTTCAAAATTTAAATACTGTTTTATGCCCTTTTTGAACTAAAATTTCGCCAAGAGTTTTTTTCGAAAATTTTAATACTTTTGATTTTTTTGACTGAACTCGACGTCAGAGTCAATTTAAAATTTAAAGTATTGATTCTTCATTTTTTAATTAAATCTTGCGCCAATTTTTTTTAAATTTAAAAACGGATTTTCTTCTTTTGACTAAACCCAATGATCGAGCCACTTTCAAAATTTAACTATTGGTTCTTAGTTGCCACGAACAACTAAGAGCCAATAGTTTCAGTAGTTGTCACGGACACTCTTTTCCTAAGAGATGTCAATCCGACGTCTTACTTCGAAGTGCGACAGCCTTCAAGGAACCACTTGCATACAGAAGATTAATCATCTGAGCACATGGGGGAGGACCACTACCCAGGCTACTGGGTGTGGTGCTTATCCTAAATGTGCATATACTAGTCAAAATTTAATTCCCACCTGCTCCTGTTGAAGCAGACTCAATACTTAGTTGAAGTCCATCTGACCCAACCTCTGGGGCAAGCCGGCAGACATGCGCTCGAGGACAAGTATGAGTCCGCTGAGCGTATGAGCTTGTCTGTCTCTGCTCGACCGTCTGAGATGCGACCGCCTGAAACCTGCATTCTTCTCTTCATATCTTGTTCGCCCCTTTCCTTGAAATTGTCGCCCGACACTCAACCGTTTTTTTTCTCCCTTGCTCAAATGCCCCGGGTAGTAGAAGGGTGGTGGTAAAAGGTAGTGGTGACACTAGTGGTGGTCCATCTCCTTTCTGTCCCTACAACCTTCCTTTTTCGGTATTTGTGCGTTAATTTCTAAAACTTCGTTGACTATCCCCACTCTTTTTTCACTTCTTTCAAGGAACAACTCGACATGAGCACTCGTGCTCTTTTTTTTCTCCTTACTCTAATTTAATCTACTACACCTGCATACTGCTACACCTGCAGCACTCCTGCATACTTTTACACCTGTAGCACACCTGTAGACTGTTCCACCTGCAGCTTCACCAGCAGATACACCTGCAGCTACACCAGCATCGACCTTACCAGCTACACCAGCAGCTACACCGACAAACTGCTAAACCTGAAGCTACACCTGCAGACTGCTGCACCTGCAGTTACACCTGCAGACTACTAAGCCTGCAGCTATACCAGCAGCTACAGCTGCAGGCTAATACATCTGCAGCTACACCAGTAGCTACACCGACAGACTGCAACTCATGCAGCTACACCAGCAGCTACACCTGCAGGCTGATACACCTGCAGCTACGCCAGCAGCTATACCTGCCGACTGCTACACCTGCAGCTACGCCAGCAGCTACATCTGCCGACTGCTACACCTGCAGCTACGCTAGCAGTTACATCTGAAGACTGTTCAGGGGTAGGGAGCAGTTTCTACGGACTATATTGCAGTGACATGATGAAAAAGTGTCCTGGAAATTAACGTCCAATTAGTCGCACCTCAGTCATTGGCAAATTGATATAAAATTCGATAACGGATAAAATGACAGGATTCTTATAATCAAACGGAATTCTTAGAATCAAAATAAATTAGACTTGAACAAAATTGTGGATTCGTCAGAAAAGTGGCAAAGGAAATTGAATATAGACACAAGGTTATGCACATAGGTCCTCATAACCTCGAGCACGAATAATCTATGTCTAGAAAGAAACTGATTACTGTCATCGAAGAGAGAGATTAGGTGTCAAATTTAATAACGACCTAAAGAGCAGCAAGCAATGTAACGAAGATGCAAAAAAGGTCACAAAATGCTAGGTAGGATCCCGCACTATTTTGTACGAAAACAGACACAGAATTCTTAAGTTATAGATTGCATTTGTTGGCCGAGGAAACCTTTTCACTCTAGATGCGAGCGGAGTGACTGGGAACAATGGATTCAAAATCGTTGGGAAACGTTTCTCACTCGACATCACGCTCAACTTCTTCACGTATAGCGGAGGTTGTAAACAGCAATACAACCGAAACGTTCATGTCGCGGCTCGACAAATTCTACATGAATTTCCGTTAAATAGCTAAACCGTTCTCTTTCTTGAAGTTTTAAAAACAGAAATGGCACATGAAGCTCTCATAGACGTTTTGCTTCAAACTAATCCTCTTGCTATCAAAAGGCAACCTAGTTTGGACCAAAAGGCATGCTGTTGTCTTCTTACACTTGCAAACACCAGCAGCTACACTTTCAGAGTGTTACATCTGCAGCTACACCAGCAACGACCCCGTCAGACTGCTACACCTGCAGTTACGCCAGCAACACAGCAGACAGACTGCTACATCTGCAGTTACGCCAGCAACACAACCGACAGACTGCTACACCTGCAGTTACGCCATCAACACAGCCGACAGACTGCTACATCTGCAGTTACGCCAGCAACACAACCGACAGACTGCTACATCTGCAGTTACGCCAGCAACACGACCGATAGACTGCTACATCTGCAGTTACGCCAGCAACGCAACCGACAGACTGCTACATCTGCAGTTACGCCAGCAACACAACCGACAGACTGCTACATCTGCAGTTACGCCAGCAACACAACCGACAGACTGCTAAATCTGCAGTTACGCCAGCAACACAACCGACAGACTGCTACATCTGAAGTTACGCCAGCAACACAACCGACAGACTGCTACATCTGCAGTTACACCAGCAACACAACCGACAGACTGCTACATCTGCAGTTACGCCAGCAACACAAACCGACAGACTGCTACATCTGCAGTTACGCTAGCAACACAACCGACAGACTGCTACATCTGCAGTTACGCCAGCAACACAACCGACAGACTACTACATCTGCAGTTACGCTAGCAACACAACCGACAGACTGCTACATCTGCAGTTAAGCTAGCAACACAAACGACAGACTGCTACATCTGCATTTACGCCAGCAACACAACCGACAGACTGCTACATCTGCAGTTACGCTAGCAACACAACCGACAGACTGCTACATCTGCAGTTTAGCCAGCAACACAACCGACAGACTGCTACATCTACAGTTACGCCAGCAACACAACCGACAGACTGCTACATCTGCAGTTACTCCAGCAACACAACCGACAGACTGCTACATCTGCAGTTACGCCAGCAACACAACCGACAGACTGCTACATCTGCAGTTACGCTAGCAACACAACCGACAGACTGCTACATCTGCAGTTACGCTAGCAGCACAACCGACAGACTGCTACATCTGCAGTTACACCTGCAAACTGCTACACCAGCAACGACGCAAGCAGACTGCTACAGCTGCAGCTACGCCTGCCGAATGCTACACCTGCAGCTACACCTGCCTACTGCTACACCAGTAGCTACGCCAGCAGCTACACCTGCCGATTGCTACACCTGCAGCTACGCTAGCAGTTACACCTGCAGACTGTTCAAGGGTAGGGAGCAGTTTTAACGGACTATTTGCAGTGACGCGATGAAATGCGCCCAAGCCAAAACTTCACGTGCTAATTCAATCAAGAAGTTCGGCCCGTGTCCAATTGTGATGCTCCCACCTTTATATGCCTTAGAGTGTCGTATGCTTCTCAGAGATGCTGTCATCTTTATAGGCCTTAGAGTGTCTTATATGCTTCTCAGAGATAATGTGAAAGAACCAAATTTTTGTAGAGGGTTATGTAACAATTAAATTTATATCCGATGATATAAGGAACCAGTGACACTCGAATTCAATATTAAATTGATTAAACTATAAAAATGGCAAACATTCAACTTTGCTTTGCACCAATAAAAGGTTAATTCAACAAGAATAACTTCCACGTTAAACCGTAATAGGTATGGTTATGAAGTGCCACCGTTGCTTGGACTCCACCATCACTGGGAAGGTGGTGGATGCGCCCTCGTCCGGGCCGGTTCCGTGCTACAGCCAATATCCGAAATCTGAGATGAGTCATGCATGGTATTAATTTACAACCTCAACTAGAGAGAAACAACCTGCAATCTAACAAGAGCTGATACGCGATACCAATTCTTCGGTCAATGGATGACAACTTCGCAAGATCGTTGCATTCCGAAACGGAATGAAGATAAATGCCTATGCGGCGCATAAATGTTTGTAGACGGGAAGGTCCAGGTATAGAAATACCATGGGTTTACATATTGAAAGTACTCTTAGATTTAAATATGAAATTATTCATTGAGTTCAAATATGAAAATATTCATTGAGTTCAAATATGAAATTATTCATTGAGTTCAAATATGAAATTATTCATTGAGTTCAAATATGAAATTATTCATTGAGTTCAAATATGAAATTATTTATTGAGTTCAATTATGAAATTATTAATTCACTTCACAAATGAAATTATTCATGGGGGAATATGAAATTATTCATAGGGTTTAAATATGAAATTACTCATTGGGTTTCAATATGCAATTATTCATTGGGTTTAAATATGAAATTATTGATTGGGTTTCAATGTATGCAAAATATTAATTGGGTTTATATATAGAAAATATTACACGACTGGAATTGCCTCAAAGTTTGCTTCTGCATCGCAATCAATATGTTTTTTCCGGATATTGGTTTTTATTTAATAAAGTTAAAGTGACCGAGACTTCATTCGGGTGACCCGAAAAAATGGTAACAGTTATCTGAATAGGGCAATAAAGACAACTCTCATCCTCACCATAATAGTCCAACTTAGTGACGCTGCTGATGAGTCCAGAACTGTGGGCGCAACACGGCACTCTCGGATGACCGTCCCGACAGATGGTCCCTTCCTCCTGTAGTATTATTCTAAGTTCGCCCACAAAACGGTAGCAAGCTAGAAGGCCGCTACTGGCTACACTACAACGCGAGTACTCTAGATACTTCCCATCCTGCCAAAGGTCCCCGCTGGATGTGCTAAAGCAAACCGATAACCAGGCACAGATGGACATACACCAATCGGGGACCAAAATCAAAGTCCCGATATAGGATAGGATGCGTCGTGTCTCACTGTTCATGTGCCCACGCCAACCCAGCGCGAAAAGGATGTTGGAGATGGTCCATCCTGGCTCACGGCGCACCACCTCTCCCAAAACTGGCGTGCTGATGACTTTCGACTCATTCCTGCAACAAAATCGGAGCAGAGGCGACGAGAGCAGAAAGTTCTAGCTGTCGATTCGTGACTGGTGGACTTGGCCATGATGGAATCAAAGTTTACTTTTTAAGAACACGGGACAAAACTTTGATACCAGAGACGAACTTATAGGCTCACAATTTTTCCCAACAGTTTATGTACCGAAACGAGCAAAAATTAGTTTTTGGTTAGATTGTAACTGGAAAAACAAATTCGAATTTCCCTACGTGGAATTAAACTTCGTACAGAAATTTCTTACGGTACTATGTGTGGAAAAAAACTCTTAATGAGTAACATTAATTAAATTTCCGATGAGTTCAAATGTAGAGCAGAAAATGGACATTGAAGATTTCACTTAGTTTTGAATCATTAACGAATCTTCACTCGCTACTGTACATTATTGCTCAAACTTTAGTTTTGCTATCATAAGGCAATTTTAAGTCATGATGTGTTTCCTCAGAAACTGGTATGAACAGAATGTTCCGATGAAATTGATAAAGCCTGCTCCAAGCTCATCCAGCAGGACAGAATGTGCATCATCCAGCTAGAAGATGATTTAGATGCACAAATTGAAGGCCGATTCCTGAAGAGACAGGGAGGGGATGACCGACGGCATGACGCATCTAACACTCCTCTCATGCACTCACACACATACCAACACTTAGCTCTTAAATGCCTTGCATGGCGAGCCACGACCCCGCAACACCCACTTCGGGTCATGAGTGAGGTCCAAGATCAGTGTCAGCAGCAGGGCTCGATATCTTTTACTAGTTGACCCTGTGTCATCATAACTGGTAGGCCCTTCTCTACCCACATCTACCCAGTCTCTCTACGAGACGCCAAGGGCGAGATAGTGCATCAGGGACGCGTCAAAAATCATTCATTCACAATCATTCTCCACTCACGCAAATCCATTTAATGTTCTTCCGTTAAATCCATCCACTAAAACTTCGGTCTTCATCCAGGCAGACGCCCACTCACCTCCATTTTCATCACCCTTTCCACCAATCTCATACCCCCCCTCCTCACCTTGCATCCAAACATCCCTCTTCACCATGCGTCCAAACATCCCTTCTCACCTTGCGTCCAATTATCCCTTCTCATCTTGCGTCCAATCATCCCTCCTAACTTTGCGTCCAATCATCCCTCCTCACCTTACGTCCAATCATCCCTCCTCACCTTACGTCCAATCATCCCTCCTCACCTTACGTCTAATCCTTCCTCCTCACCTTGCGTCCAAACATCGCTCTTCACCTTGCGTCCAATGATCCTTTCTCACCTTGCGTCCTACTATTCCTCCTCACCTTGCGTCCAAACATCCATCCTCACTTTGCGTCCAATTATCCCTTCTCACCTTGCGTTCAATTATCCCTCCTCACCTTGCGTCCAAACATCCCTCCTCCCTTTGCGTGCAATCATCCCTCCTCACCTTGTGTCCAATCATCCCTCCTAACCTTGCGTCTAAACATCGCTCTTCACCTTGAGTCCAATTATTCCTCCTCACCTTGCGTCCAAACATCCCTCCTCACTTTGCGTGCAATCATCCCTCCTCACCATGCGTCCAATCATCCCTCCTCACCTTGCGTCCAAACATAACTCTTTACCTCGCATCCAAACAACCCTCCTTACCTTCCGTCCAAACATCCCTCCTCACCTAGCATCCAATCATCACTCCTCACCTCGCGTCTAATGATCCCTCCTCACCTTGCGTCCTAAAATCCCTTCTCACCTTGCGTCCAAACACCGCTTTTCCCCTTACGTCCAAACAACCCTCCTCACCTTGCGTCCAATCATCCCTCCTCACCTTGCGTATACAAACTTGTATTACTCACCCCGTCCCCTACTCTGACACATGCTCTGCTGTCAACATAGACACTTGTATCACTCACGCCGTCCCCTACTCTGACCCATGCTCTGCTGTCAACATAGACACCTGTATTACTCACTCCGACCCCTACTCTGACACATGCTCTGCTGTCAACATAGACTCTTGTATTACTCACCCCGTCCTCTAAACTGACACAGGCTCTGCTGTCAACAAACACACTAGCATTACTCACCCCGTCCCCTAAACTGACTCATGCTCTGCTGTCAACATAGACACTTGTATTACTCACCTTGTCCTCTAAACTGACACATGCTCTGCTGTCAACATAGACACTTGTATTACTCACCCCGTCCCCTACTCTGACACATGCTCTGATGTCAACATAGACACTTGTATTACTCACCCCGTCCTCTAAACTGACACAGGCTCTGCTGTCAACAAACACACTAGTATTACTCACCCCGTCCCCTAAACTGACTCATGCTATGCTGTCAACATAGAAACTTGTATTACTCACCCCGTCCCCTAAACTGACACATGCTCTGCTGTCAACAAACACACTAGTATTACTCACCCCGTCCCCTGAACTGACACATGCTCTGCTGTCAACCTGGACACTTGTATCACTCACCCCGTCCTCTACTCTGACACTTGCTCTGCTGCCAACATAGACACTTGTATTACTCACCCCGGCCCCTACTCTGACACATGCTTTGCTGTCAACTTGGACACTTGTTTTACTCGCCCGTCCTCTACTCTGACACATGCTCTGCTGTCAACATAGACACTTGTATTACTCACCCCGTCCCATACTCTGACACATGCTCTGCTGTCAACATAGACACTTGTATTAATCACCCCGTCCCCTACTCTGACACATGCTCTGCTGTCAACATAGACACTTGTATTACTCACCCCGTCCCCTACTCTTACAAACGCTCTGCTGTCAAGATAGACACTTGTATTACTCACCCCGTCCCCTACTCTGAAACATGTTCTGCTGTCAACATAGACACTTTTAATACTCACCCCGTCCCCTACTCTGACACATGCTCTGCTGTCAACAAGCACACTTGCATTACTCACCCCTTCACCTACTCTGACACATGCTCTGCTGTCAACATAGACACTTGTATTAATCACTCAGGAACCAGATGTTTACATCTTTCACCAGCTCCCCCTTCCCCGTTTCACCCTTCATGCTCCTCTTTACCTCTATCTATAACATATTTCCTGTTCATCTCAAAATTATCGCACTACAACCTACTCCACCTTGCATCAGGTATCGTACTCCACAATCAACCTACTCCACCTTGCATCAGGTATCGTACTCCACACTCAACCTACTCCACCTTGCATCAGGTATCGTACTCCACAATCAACCTACTCCACCTTGCATCAGGTATCGTACTCTACAATCAACCTACTCCACCTTGCATCAGGTATCGTACTCCACAATCAACCTACTCCACCTTGCATCAGGTATCGTACTCTACAATCAACCTACTCCACCTTGCATCAGGTATCGTACTCCACAATCAACCTACTCCACCTTGCATCAGGTATCGTACTCTACAATCAACCTACTCCACCTTGCATCAGGTATCGTACTCCACAATCAACCTACTCCACCTTGCATCAGGTATCGTACTCTACAATCAACCTACTCCACCTTGCATCAGGTATCGTACTCCACAATCAACCTACTCCACCTTGCATCAGGTATCGTACTCTACAATCAACCTACTCCACCTTGCATCAGGTATCGTACTCCACAATCAACCTACTCCACCTTGCATCAGGTATCGTACTCTACAATCAACCTACTCCACCTTGCATCAGGTATCGTACTCCACAATCAACCTACTCCACCTTGCATCAGGTATCGTACTCTACAATCAACCTACTCCACCTTGCATCAGGTATCGTACTCCACAATCAACCTACTCCACCTTGCATCAGGTATCGTACTCTACAATCAACCTACTCCAC
>SDVV010014268.1:0-14854 GCA_016164225.1 Gammarus roeselii | reverse complement strand
TCACCCTTTATACCGACTGGAGACGGTTCCTGATCAGCTAGGCTGACTCAGAAGTGGGGTTAAACGCCAAGGCTACTGAAGATGAACATGCAGACAACGGGCCATGAGTTGGCCAATAGATGAATACCTGAACATCCCCAGACCCCAGCGCGCCCCACCCCATCTCCAGTCTAGCCTGGAGAGCAGCCAAGGGAGCCACGCTCACAGGTAAGGGATTGTTGTCTCGACATGAAAATGTGATGAAAATTTTTGTTCCTGAGCATTAAACATAAGTCAACACTTAGGCCTTGACATGTCACCGTGTGTTAAAAAAATCGGGTCATTATACAATTAGTTACGCATATTGAAATTAGCTGTGGTGTCATTATTGTGGGTCATTTACTTCCAAATGTCATCATATGTGTGTAGAATTGCATTTGATTACTTTTCATTGAAGAAAAACGAAAATATTTCATAACAAAATAGGTGCGGGGAGTCACCCCCGATTTTTTTTCCACCTAGGGTGACTCCCCGCAGTTGTATATTTGTATATATCTACAAGAGTTTACATTTTTTCCCAAAATCTTCCTTAGACAACGAACTACACCATATTCCGAGTATCACCATCAAATTTGGCCCTAATCCAATGAAAACTCTAGCCACAGCATCAAAGTTAGCGGAACGTCAATTTTTCCAAACCAAAATTTTCGGGGACCTGAAAAACACACCTTCACTTTGGCAATTTTTCATAAATTCTGTGCGCGTATCGAGTTTCTATAAGCAGCTGATACTTACTAACAAAGACCTGCTCTTTCAAGCCCCGTAGTCAAACGGTGACATTTCCGACGCCTTGGTGCCCAAAAGGGGGGTGCGAGCAGTCACCCCGAGTTTCCGACTGCAGGGAGTCACCCCGGTCTACGCTACAGCATTAATATGACTATGAAACTTCACATTTTTATCAACAATGACACCAAGGTCTCTATGAGGCTCTACTGATGACATAGGATTACCACCCAAACTATACTGAACGGCATTACCCAGATTTACCCAGTCTAAGTTACCACGGAAAAAATGCAACACCACACACTTGCTGGCATTTAACATCAGGTTCCAAAATGAGGCCACATCATGAATTAGATTAAAAACCCATCCAAGCTTTCTTTGGAAAACTGCAGGTACAATTTAAAATCATCAGCAAATGCTTTAACCCAACATGACACAGATGAAGAGATGAAGTTGACATGAATACGAAACAATATTGGGCCCAGTACTGAACCCTGTGGCACATCACTGCCAACAGCCCTAGGACCACTAACTGCTCCCTCACAAACAACTCTCATTTCCCTGGCACTCAGGAAACTAGATATCCAGAACAGCAGCAGAGTGGAAACCCCCAGAAACTGCAACTTCTGCAACAACACAGAGTGGGACACAACATCAAATGCCTTAGAGAAGTCAAGAAGAACCACATCCACAACAAGACCCTGGTCCACCCACCAAGACACATCTCCATAAGTGAATAAGAGCTGATCCTCAGTTGACCTGCCCTTCCAAAAACCGAACTGATCTTCAGAAAAGATCACATTAGCCTCTAAGTAGGATGTCAAATGAGAAGCTATTATACGCTCCATTGACTAGCAGCAAGCTGAAGTCAAACTCACTGGGCAATAATTTAGAGGGTGCTATCAAGATTTTGCTTTGTACAAAGGGAAAAACCCTAGATAATTTCCACAAATGTGGTAAAGAGGTAAAGGTTCTAGGTGGTTTATACTCGTCTTCTGCCCCTGGACCTGATAGCATTCACCCTGGTGTTTTGAAGTCCCATGTTCTTGGCAGCTGGCATTGCCCTTGTTGCTGATTCTTGCAAAGTCATTAGGCCTGGAAGTTTTACCGGAGACCTGGAAGGAATATAGAGTTGTTCCTATGTTCAAGTCTGGTTAAAGAAGTAACCCTCTTAATTATCAACCTGCGTGTCTCCCTTCTGTTTGCTGTAAAATGCTGGATCGGGTTATTGTGTCCCAAGTGGTGTCTTTTCTGGAAGATTCTGGCATTTTGTCTGATGGTCAATTTGGTTTCAGGTTGGGAAGGAGCACCAAAGACCAACTTATGCTTACTTATGGCAAGGTTGCTGATCAGGTAGATGAAGGAATGGTTGTTGATGTGGTCTTTCTAGATTTCTATAAAGTATTCGGAGTTGTCAGTAACTCAGTTTTGTTGGACAGACGGAAATGTGTGGGTTTTTTGGGTGGACTGTTGGATTGGATTTGTGATTCTCTGATAGGGAGGCGAATGTTTGTTTCTGTGGGAAGAGTTGTCAGTGACTTCCAGGAGGTGACAAGTGGTGTGCCCCAGGGTTCTGTGCTGGGTCTGCTCTTGTTTCTGCTGTAAGTCGAGCATGTTGCAGCAGGTGTGGCTTGTGTGTGGAAAGCCTTTGCTGACAACTTAAAACTTTATTCAAGTTTCCCACGCAAAGTACAAGCAGTTTGGCTGGGTGTGTCTTCCTTGCAGAGGGATCTGTATTTGGTACAGTCTGTGTTGTTGTCATGGAATCTCTTGTTGAACATTGAAAAGTGTCTTTATGAGTTTCTACAGGGGCCATCTTGAATTGGAGCAGATTGACAATAGAATTGTTTATTATTTGAATGGTGTGGTACTTGAGCTTGTCGATTCTTTCAGGGACATGGGAGTGCTTGTTGTCACGAGGCTGCAGTTCCATCTTCACGTATGAAAAGCTTCCACTCTGGCGACCAATCTGCTCTGCTCTGCTCTACTGCCAATAAGAGTTCTGTTTTCGTGTGGTTCTTTGTTTATTACTCATATAAGACCCATCTTGGACTACTGCTCATGTGTGTGGAACGTGGGATATTTGGGGGATCTGAAATTGTTGGAGTCTGTGCAGAGGATGTGGACCAGGGAAATTGATGAACTGGGTGGAGTAGACTATGGTGAACAGCTCAGAGCTATGCAGTTGTTTTCTGTGAGGGGAAGGTTGTTGCATTCAGATATTGTGAAGTGTTGGAAGTTTTTTCTTTGTTCTGTTAATTTAGGTTTGCCTGCTCTGCTTGAGAGAGCTCCGGATATTGGCACACGTGGGCATTCATTTAAGCTGGTGGTTCCTTGCTTTCAGACAGACTATAAACGTAGATTCTTTTATTCTTGCTGTGTGCAGATTTGGAACCCGCTGCACACTGATGTGGTGCAGTGTGATTCACTTCGCAGCTTCAAGAAGGCCTTGGCGGAGGAGTTGGGGGCAGTATTGTATGAGTTTTGCTAGACCCAATTTGATGTGATCTTGTGGCTTTGTTTGTGTTGCTGATAGTTTTGTGCAGTTGTTGACTGTCTTCATTGTTCTATTTTATTTTGACCTATTAAGGGCATTTCCGACAGCGTCCTACTGCAGTGCTTGTGCCCTGCCTTTCTTTTTTATTTTTCCTGGATGTTGAACAGAAGTTAACACTTTGGCCTAGACTTGTCACCATGTGTTATAAACATGGAGTCATTAAAAAATTAGCTACGCATTTTAAAATTAGCTGTTGTGTCATTATTTCGGGTCATTTACTTCCAGATATCTTACATGTGTGAAGAATTGCATTCAACTACTTTACACTAAAAAAAGCAAAGATATTAATAAAAAAATCGGAGCGTGGAATCATTTCAATGTTTTTTCACGTGGGGTGATTCCCTGAGATTGTATTTTTGTAAATATATCTACTATTGTATACCTACATTCATTAAAAAAAAAAATCGTACGTAACACACTACAACACATAGCGTCGACCAGGGTGACTCACGGCATTTTGCGCATAGCTACTTTGAAATAACTCAAAAAGTACGCGACCGAGAAACTTTGTATTTATGGTGTGTATATTTACTATAATGATCATGAAGCACCATAAGTTTCAACAGTCTATCATCAACCAAAAAAAGGTTATTTACAAAAAACCGTGCAGGCAAGCTATGGCCCCCAAACGGGGGTGACTTCCCGCACTGGAAGGGGTGACTTCCCGCACCCTCATTCATCAAAAATTGAAACGCAAATTAAAAGTTTGTGAGTACCAATCAAAAGAGCATGCCTAAATTATTATATATCAGTTGCTTAAAATAAAATGTGAAGTAAAATATTACGTCTGTCACAGGTGGTTTAGATGCTCGTCTTTTGCTGACGTCATACGTGACTGTCGAAGGATTTTCTTCCCAATTTCGCCGCGAGAAACAAAGTTTTTCTTCAATAATTGCAATCTAACATTACTGGAAGTCATTTCTCCACATCCTGAACAAATTATGACCCTAAAGTATCAGTAAATGAACAAATATTACGAAAAAAAAATCTTTCTAATAATACGATAGAACATGTAAAAAATGTATTCTGTCAATTCTATAGCAAACTTATTGCCTGACAATGAATACAAGACATGTTAGGTAAGGTATTGTTACCTTGATATGGAAATGTGATGAAACATATCATTCCTGAGCATTAAACATAAGGTTAACACTAAGGCCTAGACTTGTCACCATGTGTTATAAACATTGGGTCATTATAAAATTAGTTACGCATTTTGAAATTAGCTGTGGTGCCATTATTGTGGGTCATTTACTTCCAGATGTCATTATATGTGCAAAAAGTTGCATTGAACTACTTTTCATTGAAGAAAAACAAAGATATTTAATAACAAGATAGATGCGGGGAGCCACCCCCAATCGTATTTTCACCTGGGGCGACTCCCCGCAGTTGTACATTTGTATATAGCTACAAAAGTTTACATTTCTTTCCAAAATCCTGCCTATGCAACGAACTACATTATATTCGTAGTATCACCACCAAATTTGGTCCAAATCCAATGGGAACTCTAGACACAGCATCAAAATTTGTGGAACATCAATTTTTTGGAACTAAAATTATCAGGGACCTGAAAAACACAACTTCACTTAGGCAATTTTTCATAAATTCTGTGCACGTATCGAATTTCTATAAGTAGCTGATACTTACTAACAAAGACCTGCTCTTTCAAGCCCCGTAGTCAAACGGTGACATTTCCGACGTCTTGGTGCCTATTGGATTTGGACCGACCGCGGGGAGTCACCCCGGTCAACGCTATATTCTATAAATCACCACCAAATTTTGCTACAAACTTTACTAGCCACAGCATCAAAGTTTGCAGAACATTGATTTTTCTTGAACCAAAATTATCAGGGACCTGAAAAACACACCTTCACTTAGGCAATTTTTCATGAATTCTGTGTGCATATCAAATTTTTGCAAGTAGCTGACACTTACTAACAAATACCTGCTCTTTCAAGTCCTGTAGTCGAATAGTGACATTTCCAATGCTTTAGTGCCAAAACGGGGGTGCAGGGAGTCACCCCATGTTGCCAACCGCAGGGAAACACCCCCATCAACCCTATATACAATATACAGCCGCGAGGAATCACCTCAGTTAAAAAAACAATCATGGGTTAGTCCCCGCACCAGTTTTGTTAAAAAATAACTTTGTTTTTATTCAATGAAAAGTAATTAAATGCAATTCTTTACACATATAATGATATTTAAAAGGTAAAAGACCATAAATAATGAGACCACAGCTAATTACAAAATGCGTAACTAATTTCATAATGACTCAATGTTCATAACACATGGTGACAAGTCTAGGCCAAAGCGTCAACTAATGTTTAACACCCTGGAACTATTTTTTTTGATCATATTTTCATCTGAAGATAACAATACCTTACCTAGCATGCCTCCTATTCATGTTAATGCAATTAGTTTGCTATAGAATTGGAGAAGTACAATGCTTTTATTTGCTTTAGCTATTGTATTATTAAAAATATAATTTTTCATATTTGCTCATTACCTGATATGTTAGGGTCATCATTAGATCAGGATGTGGAGAAATTATTTCTGGTTAAGTTAATTTGCAATTATCGAAGAAACACTTTGTTTCCCGCAGTGAAATCAGAAAAAAAAATCCTTCAACAGTCATGTATGACTACAGCAAAAGACAAGCATCAAAAAGATTTGTCAGATGTAATACTTTATGTTACATTTTAATTTAAGCGACCGATATATTCCTAATATAGGCATGCGATTCCAATTGGTACTCTAAAAATTTTAATTTGCGTTTCAATTGTTGGTTTATGGGGAGTGCCGGGAATCAGCCTATTCAGTGGGGGGAATCACCCCCAAATAGGGGCTATAGCTCACGGCCTATTTATATGTAAATAACTTTTTATTGGTTGATGATAGAAGGTTGGTCACAATAGTGGCTATACAAACCATAAATACAGAACTTCTCGGCAGTGTACTTTTTCAGTTATTTCAAAGTAAATACGCGGAAAATGCGGGGGGTCACCCGGGTTGAAGCTACCCCATAGTCTCTAATCCCCCCACCATAACCAACACAGTTACCAAGAAAATTTTGTATCCTACAGTAACTTTTTTAGGGTTGAAGATAATAAGTTGAAGAGATTTAAATTTCATTATGAAAGTAAAATGTCACAATAAGAGAGACAGTGTTGGCATGTAACAATTTATTATATTCAGCTAATACAAACTAATTGTCTATTCACTATAATATTTCATTAGTTCTATTTATTCTAATTATTAAAATTTTGATAGTTTAATGTTATAACTACAATAAATAGCAAAGATGATTGAACACAGTGTTTAGTTAGCTAAATTTGAATATGTTACTCTTGTTGAAGTCAGTTGGATAAATATTTCATGAAAAAAAACTGCACAATTTCTTCAAAATCTTGACAGCAACCATCCTGAGTGGCATGCCATGTTCACTGCTAATTTCTTTAGCATGATCCTACAGGGTAAGTTCAAGTTATTTGCTCAATGAAATCTGAAGTGGTATATATCTCCCCAAGGGCCACTGCCAGGGTATGACAAACACCTGGTTTCAAGTCCCATTGTGAGTCTTCATAGCCTAACAAGATAGCAGAAGAAGTTAGGCTATTTAACAAAGAGCAAGGAGGCTTCCTGGGGATAGCAAGATTCTAGATCATAGATGCCAACTATCTTTACAAGAACAGGGTCAGTCAAAATTTATTCACTCATGTAGTCAATAAGTTTACATTGTAGTAGTATTTGATTCACTTCTACATCATAGAAACAGCACTGAATCTGGTAGGCTTGGCTATATCTAATTTTCCACTTATAACTTAGTGCCAATAATGCAATAAGTTCATTCTCAGCTAAGATTAGGCAACAACTAAATTTCAAAGTTCAATTAATAGCAAACTGGGGTGTCACAAATATCTCTCATTTGTTCTTGCATGAGTTATAATTGATGACATCCTACCCAACATCTTGGTGATCTCACTTTTGATGTTGAACCAAAGGTGAATTGATGTTTAATTTTCTATCTTGAAACAAGGGTAACTTAGTGCCATTGTGCAATCCATCTACTTACCACTCTTGAGCCAATAGATAATTGACAATGTTGGGCAAATATCTCTCAATCAATTATAAATCAATATTAAATTAGTAATATTTTAATAATAGCTATCCAGTTTTGGATCTGAATTCTGCATTGTTGTATTAATGACTTGCCCTGCTGCCATTGTGTCAATGGGGTCCCATGCTAGGACCCCATTGACACAATGTTGGTTCACCATCATATGTTCTACTCTGACTTATGCTATTGAATGCCAACAATGGTTTGTGCTTTAGTTCTAAAGTTTGCTGTGTAGTTACATAATAATGTATTGGATTCTA
The DNA here is from genome assembly GCA_016164225.1 of Gammarus roeselii. NCBI lineage: Eukaryota > Metazoa > Arthropoda > Malacostraca > Amphipoda > Gammaridae > Gammarus > Gammarus roeselii. The sequence goes on along the minus strand of SDVV010014268.1, from coordinate 7,155 downwards.
CTCCCAATACATATCAACAGTAGCTATAAGGTAAATTAGAGCCTAATATAAAGATGTTGTTTGTGTCTATGTGCAAGCCTTCCTCCCTTGGTTTTTCTTTACATCCACATAGCTCCAATATCATCACCATACCCAGGTAAAAAGTTTGTGAATTGCAGATGTTTTAGGTACAATTCACATGACACCTGCTCTTTGGACTACAATTGGTTTGCTATCAAGCTTACTGCTTACAATGGTTCATTGAGCTATCCTTGGTTTGCTAACAAGTGTACCAGGCATGGTGCATCATCTAACTTAAAACATCTTTGTTTTTCCTTTCATACATTTTGATAGGACTGCAGGAGGTTCCTATTTATCCTGACCTGAAAAGCACTCCGCAGTGGCCCTTCCCAGAGCTCCTGTGAAGCAGAAGCACATAGCAAAGGGAAGAATTTAAAGTCTGGAAACAGCAAGTTGGAAGAGTTCCTCCATGATTACCACACAGAATGTGCCTCTTAAATATGCAGTGGAAACCCCTCGATGCCACCAAGTTTTCATACAGCACAAGCTTCATCAACCATCAAGTAGTTCCATGAAGTCAAAAATGAGATAACCTAACCCATATGGACCATGCAGCAATCAAAACATTGAGGGACAAAATCCGTCCAAGACGTAGAAATGTCTTAAGCCAACATTGAAGAGGACGAAAAGCCCATACATATTTATAAAAAAAGCAGCAGCCTCCTCTAAACAGGAGCAAAATAGCAAACTCCCGGCATTTAATTTGGCAGCTGTTAACAGTGAATCATTTGTTAACAGCCAAATTCTCTAAGCAGCCATTCCATCATGCTATGTTTAGTCGCAATATTTTAAAAGTCCAATGGTCTGCATGTGTAGGCAAACCCTTGATATGGCAACGCTGTTCTCACTGCCGCGCAACATCAGCTGATTCTCACACAGTTTGACACCAGACATCATATGAAGTGCGCTTTATTTGTCGCCCATCTCTGCTGTATGATACGAAATCATTTAGGAAACCATGGTGGGTACGAGAAGGTTGTATAGGTGGATGCGGTACAGCCAGTTGTATGAACGTAAGCGAGTAAAGCCAACCACCAGCCTTAGGGCGACCGCCTTGCGGAGGATAGATAAGGAATAATGCATTCTTTGCGCTTGAAACACAGACTTTTCAAAGGAACTTGGTTTCATCTATTTATAATTATACATTATTTCATTAAAGTATATTTAAAAGAATTAACTTATTAGAAATAGCCAGCTCTTGGTGTTCTTTAGTTGCTGTACATTCGAAATATTTCTCGTAGCATAGATGTATGCTACTTGGAGGCATTAAAAAACAATGCATTTTATCAGAGGGCACATACGATTATTCGAAGGATTGCAACTTAAATTTGGACGTTAGGTCGTATGTGATTGTTAATTAAAGTTTCATGCAGGACAAGTTGTGTGCATCCCGCTCGATGCACGCAAAGGTGGGCTTCTGTGCAATTTTTATATGAGTTTTTATTCGAGGTCTATGAAGCTACAGTATACTGTGCTATGTCTTATGAAAATTGTTCTATGAAAAATGCATTAAGACGAGGAGGACAATGCATAACTTTTTATATAACAAAAATCAGTGAACTACAAGGATGATGATCCACTTTGTCACGTACTAATTCCTTCAATTCAGACAAACGTGTGCTATTGAACGGATAATGAACTTACTTTCTCCAGTGTTAACGCTGAAACCTCACAAGAATTGCTATGTTAATTTCTATATTTCGATTTCTAAGCGATAAGGTTATAGTTGTTATGAAATGAAGAAATCGCTATTCAGTGGTAAATTTGAAGAAATATTCAGTTTGACCAGAATATTTCAAGCGCGATGCCTCTTCAACGACTTTTACTATTTGACGGGAAACATGTGGTTACCTCATCGATGCCCCCAGTCTAAGCACTGTTCTCTCCAAATTGATGATTTAAACGATGCTGAAACACAATAGAAAACAATTTTTTACGTTTATTATCTCCGGTGGAAATGAAGCTCAAATCAAAATAAGTCTATTATGTACATACCTAATAAAAGTGACTACAGTGCTATAATTTCACCGTTGATAGGAGCTGAAGGCACTGCAAAAAGTCGTTATCTTAGTGATAAGCCTTCCCTCTCCGTTCATTTCAATGCATTGGTGCGAGCTAGGTTGCCCCTCCAACTGGCTTTCAGCCTGCCGACAGCCAGCCCGGCCATGCGTCAGTCTGGAGCGGCTGTGCCGCCTCCATCTATATAACTTCCTTGGGTGGATAAGGTGGCGTAGTTCGATACCATGGGGTAGTCAATACATTATAAATAACGCCTTTGTTTGCCCCGCGGGTTAGAACTACGTACCATAGAATGATACGTACGTTTGTCCCGCAGGTTAGAAACACATACTTTTGCCCCGCGGGTTAGAAATACGTGCTCCTAAGTTAGGTTGGATAGGAAGATTATAACAATATGCTCGCAACGGAGCCAGCAAATATATCCAACTGCACCCAATATCACGTTACGAAGCCACTGTAGAGGTTCCTAATTGACCCTACATTATCCTAATAATACAAAACCCATTATACGTGCATCACAAGCATCTATGGCTATTAAGCAATCGCCTCTTTTGATCTCATAGTTTGCATCTCTCTGTAGGTAGCTACAACATTTCCGTTCAGCTAGTACAAAACTGCTTCCAACTATCAGGCCGTGCAACAAATAATTATTTTGGTAAAATATATACGTATGCCCACACACAAAGAAGGATTGAACATATTCATCAGAAGGAACAAATGATTCAGATGAAAACCTTGAGACAGATATGGCAGCAACGCCTATCCGGATAAACACCCGAGAAGGCTTTCTTAACTCTCCGGAGATCGATTTTCCGATGTGGACATCGTGTCTGACACAGAGAATCTGCAGATTGCCATCGCGATGGAGGGAAGGGAGGTGGTGATCCCCTCAACTTGTAGGGACAGGACACGAGTAAGCAAAAAGTATGGAGTTGCCTTTGGTAGATAGCACACTGAACGGTTTGATTGCTATTGTAGATCAGGCGGCGAGAAAGTGGTCTCTGGATGCTCCTTGTACTATGATTGGGGACTCATTTAGATCCAAAGACACTGCGCATTGCCGTTGCTCTGAGGGTGGGACCTGAAATTGGCCGCAACGGCATCCGAGTCACTCCAGTCAAAGAATGAATGAGATGGGACTGCATGAATTATCATGTAGATACAGCGCTGACAGCTTTCTCAGACACTGCGCTGAACGACATCGTCAGAAAATCTTTGCAGAGAGCGGGACTAGCATCGGTGCTGGAACCTTTGGGTTATGATAGAGGTGATGACAAGAGACTCGATGGCATCACGTTTTTCACCTTCAAAAATTGTCAGAGTTTATGATGGGAATGTACTTGTGTGATCACTTATGCGAAGACGCATTTGAAAGGCTCTTCAATTTCAGCTGGTTCTGCAGCTACAGAGGCAGAGACACGTAAGTGCAGGAAGTAGGTCGCTTTGACGCGACAGTTGCAATTTAAACTAATAGCCTTGGAGACGACAGGGGTGTATGGCGAGCCAACCACGCGAATTGTGAAGGAAATCAGACGTAGATTGGTGGAGGCAACTGGAGATTCACGATAATTGCTATGGTTCCAGCAGCGGTTGGGCTTGGCCTTAAAGAGTATAAAGTTCACCTTTTCATGGTGGAGCCTTTTCAACTGCATTATTACAATGGACCGGGGGAATAAATGACAAGATGTCGATGATTAAAATTTACTCGGAAGAAACACGTACAAATGTACCGTTCTTAACAGACGTGATAGTAAAAGGGGAAGAACAAGGGTGAACTCGGTACAAGATTGGATTTTATTTGAACCTCATTTCCACCGGAGCCTCAACGTTAGTCATAATAGGCTTCCCACCATAGAGCGCGACAGTCATTGATTCAGGTAAGTTCGCACGGCCTCGCGTGCGTAAATATTAGTCTTGTCAAAATGAAATCAAGTACATATTTCAATTGTGGCGCATTAGCGTACTAGCGCGTGCTAGGGAGTGAAGAGTTAACGCGTATCTTCATAAATGTATTGTTATCTTTGTGAGAAATGGGGTGGAAAGACCGCCTCACTTGCACAGGTGTTTGGGGCTTAGACAGCTTCGTATAGTCCGGTGTGTTTTCCGAAAGCGATGAGCTTTTTTACGGTAGGTTGGGTCGGTGAGTAGGCTTTGTAGGTTGCACGGGGGATCTATGAACGCTCGTCGGGCTACCGCGAGTGCGTTGCAATCCATCAGGAAGTGTTTCACGCTGATAGCCACGTGGTGGCAACAGAGGCAAGGTGGCGCGTTTGCGTTTGGTCCTGTGTCGACATCAATCAGGTGGTTGTGAGTGATCCACTTGTGTCCCGTGCACAAGCGGTTGATGAATACTTGGTATTTTCTTTTGATGAATTTTGTTTCCCATTAGCCGACTGAGGGTTTGACTGAAAGCGTTTTTTGTCCACTCTGTTGCCACATTTCATCCCATTGGGATGTTATATGGGAATTGACAGTAGGGAACCAGTCCCGGTAAGGAATTGCAAAAACTTGTTCTTGGTGAGTAGATGCCAGTTTAGCAAGCTAGTCCGCAAGTTCGTTTTCTCCAGCAGAGGCCAACTGCCTGACCCGTTTCGGACTTCACAAAGAGATCGTGCTACATTTTACGTAGAACGGGATGGTCGTACCTGCCACGAAACAAATCGGAAAAGAGTTTCGACAATCACCCCGGTTAAGAAGTAATCCCTTCACCAGGCAAAATTTGCTCGGAGATTCGGTTCATACAACACACTCAGACTTAAAATGACACAATTAACCCAATCACACAGCAAAAATTGCAACCCACAACGTCAGTGAATAGCATAGCGCATACCATCACAAATGCTTGTCATGGATGACGAGTTAAAATATATCTCAAACCTCTAGTGATGTTGTTATCACAAACCGACAGGTCTGAAAGATAAGTAACACTGTAAGGGTTCGCGAAGTCGAGTTCTGCATTGCTCTCTCTCACAGCAACTATCGCACAATTCACTGCTTGTAAATAATGTATTTTTTTAGGATTAATGTATTATATCTTAGACCATTGTATTAACTCCCATTGGAAATGTGTGGTAGATGTAATTTTCCCTCTTGCGGCGGGAGTCCCTCCGCCCGCCAACTGCAGTTTTCCCTCTGGCGGCGGGAATCCCACCCCACTTCAACTTGCCATCAAGCAGTGCGGGACTCCAGCTCAAAGTTCCCGGCGTATACTGTAAGGAACAATTCAGCAGCAAGGAATTTTGGCGCCACCAATCAGCGCCAGGAGCGGCAACAAGGAGTGGACGCGAGCAAATCAGCGTCTGGGAAGTGGCACAGGGATCTTGAAATGCTAAGTCCAGGATTAAAGGAGAGTTTTTAAATTAAGAACTACAGACAAGCTATAGTAATATTTTTCGCCCAATACTAGCCTTAGTTCAAATAGAAACATCTATACAGTTTAAAACGTATGGAGACAAGTTTTGCATTAGAAATAACGAATAATTGGCTCAGCCACATCAACAGTCTGCCCCGTCTGGTTGTAGCCAATCACGCGTCGGCAAGACCAGAGGCTCAGGCCCGACGGCTAGGCTAACCCTCACTCAGCCTCCATCAGAGGCACCAACAGGTTGTACCAAGGCTCACCACGGCGACAAAGTCTTTGTCGCCTCTCTTGTCCTGAGCCAGAGCGACACGAACCCCCAACCATTATGACAGGAGACTATACTATTTATTGCTTTGATTACCGCGTGGCGATAATATTCTCGTCCGTTGTGTTTGGTCGTGATTACATTTATCTAGTTGGTCATGTAAAGTAATCAGTCACTACGTTCACTGTTTTTCTTCTATTAAAATGACTATTTGGATCTTTCATGAGGTGCTACAATTTGAATTGCGTTATATCAGATCTCACCAATAAACTAAATTTACTCATGAATTCTCTCGTAATTACACCTCCTTGGGTCAATATCACTAAGGGCAATCCCCTAAAACTCTTAAGGAGTAATCCTGGAAAGACCACCAGACCGTCTAAACTTGTAGCTAATGCCATACGCCAGCCAAGAATGGAGGTGGGCCGATGGTCGCTCTACTGCACTCCTCGCTGCAATCTAGAAGGGCGTGATGTATTCATGTTCCTTTCCAAGCTGATATCATGTGGCGGTAACAATGATTACAGTACAACAACTGTTCGTTAATTCATTCCGAAAAATAGATCAGGTTATAAGCATGCACAAAATCCCCATCGCGTACATTGCATAAAGAGTATCAGCGAACGATTCAACGTTATGCGTTGAAGCTATTTGGCAACATTCTGCCTTCTCAGATTAGCGGCGAAAAACTTACCGTTTATCGAACTCGTATGGACGTCGGGCGGCAGGTTTCTTGATGGTGCTGTTTTTGTGAGGGTTTAGCGGTTTCATTACCCGAACTTTCCAACCGACCGCATAAATGGAAATATTCATAACTTGTGTTTTAGCGTGTAAATAAGAAGGAACCTTGTGAGATCACTTGTTGGTGACATCAATATGGGACCTCACAGGTATTTTTTTACAGAACAACCATTGACTGAGCATACCTAGACCAATTTAGAGTCAGTTGATAACAGCATAGTGAGAACGCCAACAGTCCCGTGATTAACAGCATAGCGAGAACGCCAACAGTCCCGTGATTAACAACACAGTGAGAACGCCAACAGTCCCGTGATTAACAGCACAGTGAGAATGCCAACAGTCTCGTGATTAACAGCACAGTGAGAACGCCAACAGTCCCGTCATTAACAGCACAGTGAGAACGCCAACAGTCCCATGATTAACAGCACATTGAGAACGCCAACAGTCCCGTGATTAACAGCTCAGTGAGAACGCCAACAGTCCCGTGATTAACAGCATAGTGAGAACGCCAACAGTCCCGTGATTAACAGCACAGTGAGAACGCCAACAGTCCCGTGATTAACAACACAGTGAAAACGCCAACAGTCCCGTGATTAACAGCACAGTGAGAACGCCAACAGTCCCGTGATTAACAGCACAGTGAGAACGCCAACAGTTCCGTCATTAACAGCACAGTGAGAACGCCAACAGTCCCGTGATTAACAGCACA
>SDVV010014267.1:0-14854 GCA_016164225.1 Gammarus roeselii | reverse complement strand
ACTGACTACTGTGGCTTGTCTGATACGGACTACTGTGGCTTGTCTGATACTGACTACTGTGGCTCGTCTGATACTGACTACTGTGGCTCGTCTGATACTGACTACTGTGGCTCGTCTGATACTGACTACTGTGGCTCGTCTGATAGTGACTACTGTTACTCGTCTGATAGTGACTACTGTTACTCGTCTGATAGTGACTACTGTTACTCGTCTGATAGTGACTACTGTGGCTTGTCTGATACTGACTACTGTGGATCGTCTGATACTGACTACTGTGGCTCGTCTGATACTGACTACTGTTGCTCTGTCAGTAGGAGCAACAGTAGTCAGCGCACCAGGAAGCCTGGTCACTCTAATCTAATCTGCTGAGGGTTTCAAATTTATGAAGCATCGTGTTCATTTTCAAATAAGTATCTAATTACTTGGCAGTATTTTTATCAATTGCCTCGTAAATGTTATTGAGTACATTTTTAAAAGCAAACATGCCTTGTGTCTCTACGCATCGGGAAGCCGATAAAGTTTGCTAATATCGAGCTCTGTGTACAACACAACCACAAATTATACTCTGCTTCTCAGGTTCCCGAGCCTCGCCCCGGCAGCTGCGTCGAAGACAGCCAGACCCTGCCCGAGGACCACATGAATTTCATCAAGACCCACCCGCTCATGGATCAGGCAGTGCCAACCTTCTACGGCAAACCGCTACTCGTTAAAGCCTCCTTTGAGTGAGTCCATAACGCATATGGCGAATATCAATACAATTTGCCACTACGCATTTCGAACCTTTTCTCGCGATCTTCAATATCAGCAGCTTCAAATTTTCTATCTACTTATCATTGAAAAAGTTATATACAAAATAACCGCAAAAGTCTATGGTAGCTCATCATATTTGTCATCATAAGTATTATAATAAAACTTCCCCATCATCGACGTGTGTTTGAACAAGTATTCCACCTTCTCCCTCCCAGCTTCCGCCTTAGCAAGCTGACGGTGGACCCTCAAGTACCCTTGCTGACGTCAGGAGCCGTGGACGTGCTGTTCGTCGCCACCGACTCTGGCGTCATTCTCAAGATGGTGAACGCCCTCGCCGCGCACTCCGTGGAGTGAGTCGGAATATGAGGTTACCTCTTTGGTTCCCAAGCTCTGTGGTTATCTCGTTGAGTTTTTCTGATGTGACAGACCCTTTGATTATCTCATTGAGTTGTCTGATGTGAGGAACTTCAATTTCCTCAGTGAGTTCTTCGATAAAACGACAGGGTATTCAATTACATCATAGAGTTTTCTGATGAGGCTGCGAGCATAATGTTGTTATCCTATTTGTGAAAAAAAAGGTACAGAAGCATGAGCTTGTGTTTTTAGTTGAAAAAAAACATTTACCTAAATTATTATCATACTACTGAATCTCCATAGGTTTCTAATCATGGTAGAAGTTTTTGTTTATTTCTAGTTAACGTGTGGCGGATGTTACTATTACATTGAAGTGAGAACCGCACTCTTCCCTCGTAGTACTCTAGCAGGGGTTAGGTAATGACGCCATGTTCTCCATCAAGTGCGAAGATCAACAACTGCTTAAATCTTTCCAAATGAAGCAGCTGATCTTGATCAATATTCCAAGCGTTTTAAGACATGCACGTCGAGAAGACGGTATCGCTATAGTCACCGTTACAGGTCGTCTTCCTGTAATACATGTGTATGCGATCAATTGCTTCCAACTAATTCAACCCTTTTCAGCCAAGTGGAAAGCGTGATCATCGAGGAGATCCACCTGTTCAGCGTCCCCACCTCCGTGGTCAACCTACAGTTGGCGCAGCAGACCACAGGCGACACAAAGCTGATCGTGATCACTGACGATGCTGTCACCGCTGTGCCCCTGCACCGCTGTCATAAGGCTACCACCTGCAGGTAGGTCGTAGTGCCGACACATAATCTCTTTATGGGTATTCATCCTTCCTGTGCATGCTGCTCGTTTACAACATGTCATGTACTTGAATATTCTTAGAATGCTCCACGTATCTGTAAATCAATTAATATAGGCAAATCGATTATTCCTTTTCCAAAATATTTTGTAATTAGTTAAGTTGTGTGCGCTTCACTTCCAGGTAGCGCTCAAATGACCTTAGATCTGTCGATTTAGAAACCCTAATTTTAGGGGTTGTATGATTTTGTGAAGTAAAGTATTCATTATGCTGTGATCATGTGTTGAGGAGGAAAAGTTAAACGGACTTCTTTTAAACTGTAATGTAGTTGAAGTTCGAATGTAATTTTAGATTTTTTTACTGATGGAAGGCGTGGAATCAGTCCGTTGGAAATTTTTCTCACTTGACATCACGCGCAATTTATTCACGTATAGAGTTGTCGATGAATGGAACAAACTTCCAGCGGACGTTGTAAACAACAATGCAATCAAAACGTTTAGGTCGCGGCTCAATAAGTTCTATAGAAATCGCCGTTAAACAGTTGAACCGTTTCCTTTCTTGATGTTATAACAACAGAAATGGCACTTGGAGCTCTCTTAGACGTTCTACTTCAGAACTTGATATCTTCCTATCAAAAGGCACCTTAGTTTGGGCCAAAAGGCCTGTTGTTCTTTTCCTACACTTGTAAACACTTTACCCCAATCCCGGACAACACTGTTTGTTGAAGTTTATATTAATCCGCACGATCCTGCTAATGCCCTCCATGTTTCAGTTCCCCGCGACTCATACTTCCTCAGAAAGCATCATTTCAAACCACTTACTCTAATTCCACCCGTCAACCTTGTTTGGGCAATAGTCTTGTTGTTTTATAATAATTATACACATATAAACACACTGGTCCAGTCAGCCTCCATAAAGCAATTTTCCCCTCCAGTACCTGCGTGGGACTCCAGGACCCGTACTGCGCCTGGTTCGTTGGGGCTGGCGTTTGCGGTGCCGCCCACAGCGACCTCGCTGGGCCTGTGTTCCAGAACGTTACTTCAGGAGTGCACTACCAGTGCCCTGCGAGTGAGTGCTTGTTACACGACAGTGTTAGTGACAAACGTACGGACACTAACATACGCTAAACAACGGGGTCTCGGTTAACTAGTACTGTAACAACTTTTTACTCGCCTGTACCGTCCACTTGTTTGCACGTTCTTCCTGGATTTATTCTTCTTGAACATTTTTTGGACGACAATACAGCGTGGTTGTACTGGGTGACCTTAATGCGAGAGTTGTAGATGGAGAGGTGCAGAATGTGGTAGGTAGGGATGGCGTTCCAACTAGGTGGGGCAGACAGCTGTGCCAGAATTTTGAGGAGAACATAAAGGTGTTCGGGAAAGAGTCGAAGGAAGTGGGAAACTGGAAAGGAGGAGGTGTTGAACGATGAAAACAGCCGTTGTTGTTGGAAAGTGTTGAGGTACGAAAAAGGTGGGCCGAGTGTTTTGATGCGTTGCTGAATTTTGAGGATGCCAGAGTGGCTGACGTTGTGTCAGTGGGTGGTGGTGCGCGGATGCCGGTTTTGGGAGAGATACTGCGGACATTACTTTGAGATTTTTGCAGTGAGACACGTCTGTGAAAAGTACCTTGCAAAAGGAAAGGATGTATTCTGAGCCTTCATGGATATGGAAAAGCCTACGACAGAGTCGACAAGGAAACGCTAAGGAGGGGGTTCCATTTGAATGGAGTGAGCGTAAAACGTTGAAAGTGATTGAGTTTCTATGTTGGCAGCAGAGCATTTGTCAGAGTGAGGAGCGAAGTGAGTGCCTAGTTCACAGTGAAAGCGGGATTGAGACGAGGCTTCGTTATGTCTCTGGCTGTTTAATCTCTACATGGATGAAATGGTCAGGGATGTGAACTCGAGTGGAAGCGAATGGGTAGAGTTGGCAGTTGAGTCGGTTGCTGTTTGCGGATGATACGGCACTGACTGCGGATTCTGAGGAGACGTTGTGTAGGGCAGTGCCTAAGCTTGCTTTAGTGTGCTAAAGGATGAAGCTGCGAGTTGCGTGGATTAGAGTAAATAATGAGATGCTCTAGGAATGTCGATGCGAGCAAAATTAGTGGCCGACTACTTGGAGTGTTAACGGAGTAAGTTCAATGTTTAAAGCACCTCAGTTGGAGAAGACTGAACTCGTGGAAAGGATGTGAAGTCGCGAGTGAAGGAAGGATGTTAAGTTTTTGGTGCACTGAAGTGTGTTATGAACTGTAAGACGTAGGGGATGTAAGCAAAGAGAGGGTTGTATGAGGGGGTAGTTGTTCCAACTGTGCTCTACGGAGCTGAATCTTGCGGGGTGAGAGAAGAGGGTTTAATCTTTTCGAATTTAAATATTTGAAGAGCATGACTTGAGTGATGCAGCGACAGGATCAACAACGACGCTGTTCGAATTGGAACGGGGATGGTGAAGAAGTTATAGGACATGGCATGTTCATTTTCACCTCGTGTTCTGCGATTGTTCGGGCACATGAAGAGAACACGTGATGAGACATTGGTTGAAAATGAGACGAAGGCGGAGGTGAGTGTACGTGGGTATAGAGGTAGATCGAAGTTTGGGCTGGTGGATGGCGTCAAGCAGGCGTTAGTAAGGAGACAGAAGTGTGGAGGTACCAAGAGAGCGAGAGCGTTGTGGAGAACGGGTGAGTTTTGACTCTGCCCTGATATGCTTTCCCGCATCATGGCGTCGCGTTGAGAAACGGGATGGCTGTGGGTGAGACGGGGCGGTCACTATGACGCAGCAGCGGTAAACCAGTTTCACTGTCGGCCCCTGCTGCTGACGACCCTGACCCAGAGCGTGTGTGACGGGGTTTCACGGCCTGACCCTTAAGGGCTAAGTATGTTTGAGTGGGAGTGTATGGAGTGGAGTGTCAGGTGCGCCTTGCTGTTGACCACCTTTGTTCCTGAAGGATTTAGCCTAGTGTCGTATCTGTAACTCGACAAACGTAGTCGTCTAAAGGAAGTTCGGATTAGAAATATTGCTCTCTCTAATTAGTGATGATACTTTTTGGGCGTCCAAAATTTTGCAGCGTATCTCAAGTACTTCAAGAGCGTGAATTTATAATCCTCTACAGATAGCACAAGCTGCACTGATAAAGGTAAGTCTGATGGAGCGTTAAATTAAATGATATATATCTTCTGATTCTTCATTCAGCTTTTACAGCATAAATTTGCTTTTCTAACCGGCGGCGTAGCAACATGATTCACACATTTCTAACATGTCAGCTTATATCTCTTGCGATGTAGTAAAATTCTAACGACTGTTTGATTTGCGTTCGTCCGTCTCTGTGATTTTGTGTGTGGACTATTTCACCCTGCCATACATTGGCGGATGAAGCGTCTTTTTTCTCCTTGCTGTCATTTGTACATCGATTGCCTTGCTTCTTAATGTTTACTGCCGAGCTGCGTGAGCTTTTTCGAATTTCTATCCAGAAACTTTATAATTTCTGAGTTCGGCGGTGTTCGCTGCTTATATAAATGTTTCCATTATCGACTTCGCTGCTTTATATATTGTGTACAGATTGTTTTACCAGTATGTAACAACAACAACATCCTCTGAATCATCGTCCTCCATTTGACTTCCAACGTTTGTTGCCCATCAATGTTCTTCTCCCAGTGTAATATGTCGTGCGTGGTGTGACGAAGCTGGGACTTATTACTCTGTAAAAGTTTAATTATCTTGGCTACGTTTGAGTCAGTAAACAACCTTTTCTTCTTCAAAGTGGAATTCGTTTCATGTGGCCATCTAATGATGGTACAGGATGTTTCTCTGTTTCCATTCACAAATTTCCGGGTGCATCAACAATCCGCTGGTGGCGATTGTAATCACGTACTGTTCGTACTTAACTACGCATCAAAAATTTGTGGCATTGGTTAGAATTTCCAATTGGCAGCGTCATCCTGTGACGCAAAATGATGCAACCGTTGCAAAGTTTTAACATACGAGATTTCCATGGGTCCCCAGCGTTCCTATGTATTGTCCGCGTGTATTGTTTATTAACTGTTGACTGCTTGGTTTGTTCGGCTCAGGCGGAGAGAACAACCTGCTGCTCCCCCTGGACGTGTCCCCTCCTGTCACCGGTAAGGGCGCGCCCCATTATCCATTTGGGGTACTCCATGGGGAGCTTGGGGCTTGCAAAAAAGGTGGCTTATCTTCAGCCCAAGCGGAAAGAAGGAGTGTAGATAGATTTTTTTTGTTTTGATGGTAGAAACGTATCATCTTTTGAATTTGTTGTTCATTAATTGACTCTCCTAAGCTACTACATTGATTAAAAAACGTATTACATAATTCAATTTTCAGCAAGGGGCAAAGCACTGCTTGTCTTCAGTTGGGAGGCATTTTCCTTTCAGTAGTTTGAATTGATGCAAACTTGTCAACAGGACATGTGCACTTTTAGCTTACCTGAACTATCTTATCATGGAGGAAGGTATTAATTGTGTTTGTATTGAAGTTTAGCTTCCCAATTGGTTCTCCTAAACTGTATTGGTCCGTTGAATTTTTTCTTTTCTCATAAATCTTTGAATGTTCGTAAAAAAAAAATAGTTTGAGTGTGATAGTTACAGATACCGACACCAGGTCGAAGTCCCCTGCGAGGAGGGTGGCCGACGGCAAGGCGCACCTCACACGCTCATACACTCACTCGCACACCTTAGCTCTTTTGCGCTAAAGGGTCCGACTGGGACCCCGCAACACACCTTCCGGGTCATGAGTGCTGTTCGAGGTCAGTATCGGCAGCAGGGCCCAACAGCGTGACTGGTTTACCCCTGCCGCGTCATGATTACCAGCCCCTCCCGGCCTACGACCATCCCGTCTCTCAACGTTATGCCTAGGGCAGGAAAGCACATCAGGGCAGCGTCAAAACTCATCCGTTCACTATCATTCTCCACTCACTCCTACCCAGTGCACGGTCTCTCGCTACCTCCACACTCACGTCTCTCCTTCCTAACGCCTGCTTCACACCATCCATCCACCCAAACTTCGCTCTCCCTCTAGGCCTACGTCCACTCGCCTCTGACTTCAACACCTTTTTCACCAATCTCCTTTCATCCATCCTCACCATGTGCCCGAACCATCTTGGAACACGCGAATCAACTCTGTCCTCTAATTTCTTCACCATCCCGTTCTGATGCGAACTACGTCGTTAGTGAACCTGTCTCTCAGCGACACTCCAGCCATGCTCCTCAAACATTTCATCTCGAAAACATTCAACCTTCTTCTCTCCTCAGCTCTCCCCCCCCCCAAGTCTCAGCTCCGTACAGCTCAGTTGGCACAAAGACACCCTCAAATAGCCCTCTCTTTGCTTCCATCCCCAACGTCCTGCAGCTCATTACGCTCTTCAGTGCACCCAACACTTTACATCCCTCCTTCACACGCGACTTCACCTCAGTTTTCACTAATTCAGACTTCTCCACATGGTGGCCCAGATACTTGAAACACTGAAATTATTTCAACAACTCTCCATTTAGGAGGACACTTATTCTGCTCTCATCGACAGTCCTCGAGTATCTCATTACATTACTTTTACCCACGTTCACTCGAAGCTTCCTCCTCTCACACACTCTACCAAACTCAGTCACTAGCCTAAATAGCTTCTCCTCTGAATACGCAACCAAGGCCGTATCATCAGCAAATAGCAACTGGCTCAACTGCCAACTCCGCTCATTCGCTTCCAACAGTTCCAAGCCACGGCTCATCAGACTCGCGTTCACCTCCCTGGCCACTCCATCCATATAGATATTGAACAGCTAGGGAGTGTGATAGTTGACATGCATTAATTTTTCTTTCATTTTCAAGAGTTTTCGAACATTGATCTCCAACCATTGAGGCCATAGCCGAGATTTTACGATTCTCATGAGCTACTACATTAGACTTAGCTAGTACCCCTCCCGAGCTCTTACGTTTGACTTGAGCTTGTTACCCTGTCCTGAGCACCTACCTTAGACGCAAGCTTGTACCCCTGTCCTGATCTCTTTTCTCAGAGATCAGTACTCTTATCTAAAAGCCAAAGCCATTCTTCAGACCTCAAAGCCGAACTTCTAGGCTGCCGTTCAGTGGTTTCAGTTTCATGTTGAAGTTAAACCATCTACAGCTTGAATGATCTGTTGGATTGCGTATTATTTAATCTGTTTCAGTACCACAAATCCCAACGTTATTGATACAGCTTCATCCGACGTTATTCATTGCATGATTCCGTCGACTTATCTCGTATTGGATGATCGTGTATTGAAGGGCAATTAAGGTAATTGTTTCCTAACATATGCCTGTAAACAATCCTGAAGTAATACATTCCATGCATCTTATCCCCCAACGCTTCTATGCAACCTAGTGTGCATTTAGAGCTCTTGCTGGATAAAATTTCCTCATGCTTCTGCATTGAATGAATCACTGAGATAGCGCAACTTCTCTTATATTCAAAATGTCGACTTGACTCGAATTTTGTTGATTACTTTGACCCAAGAATCCATGCCGAGATTGCCCGCTGTCTGTTTAGTGGTTTACGTTGTTCCTTTCTTTTCGCCTGCGGTTTAGCGACCCCGCTCGAGGGAGCCTCATCTGCAGCCTCGCTGGTAACTGGGCTTCAGCACTTTTTGTTGTACTGGGGCGAAATGATGAGCTGTTTCATATCATTGGCACCGGCAGCCGGTGTCGTGTTGCCATCAAGGCGGGTAGGCACAGCTGCAAGCGGCCTGAGTCTGCATTTGAACTCATAACTAAAACTAATTAGCCGCCAGGAAGGCAAACAAAAATTGACAAGGAACTTGGAAATACCCAATAAATATCAGAATAAAGCCAGTAGGTTCATCGATAGTTTATCTGGAAGAGTAGGCGTTAGAATGTTTGATGCTGGTCATCAGATTACTCCAGCGCACTAGGAAACCTTGGCACTCTAATAATGTATTCAAATGGAGATTTCTATGCAACTAGAAGGTGTGGCTCAGAAAACTGAAATAAATTGTCAACAGAGTGTGAAGAAATTTTACTGCTTAATTATACTGCTACATCTGCTACTTTTTCTTGAAAATGTTTTTTGATTTGCAGATGTTTTCTTACTGTTGTGCTTCTTTAAATATGCATAGTTGATATCTTGTTATGTCTCCTTTCCTCTGAATGCCTTCACCTCTCCGTCACTCCTAACCTCACCTTCCACCACCGACGCACTCCTCACAACGTGGTCATGTCAAAACGGTCCCTAATATATTCCCCGAATCACGCGTCTCTCAATGATACCTCACCAGGCTGCATCGGCATCACTGTTCAGAAGTCTCACCACTGCTCTTACCTCACCGTGTCACTCCTCACTTAACCTCATATGGCATATCACTTCACTCTCATCATCACACTTTGCCCCATCGCCTCACCAGGGAGTCACAGCCTGCACCACAATGTACTCTTCCACCGCAGGCTTCCCAGATGCTCCCAGGGTAACTCTGCCGCTCTGCTAAGGCAATTCTAAAGCTCGATAAGGCAGTTCTAAAGCAGTGCTATGGCACTTTCAAAGCTCTGTTAAGAGAGCTCTAAAGCTGCGCACGCGCGCCAATTCTAACTTCAGCTCTTTCGGGAAGCTGATAACCGCCAAGTTGTGCTCCTTCTTTCATGCAACTTTTTTCTACGATTCTTCCCTTTTCTTCTGTCATTCTTGCTGTTCTCTCACGCAAAATTTTCTACGCTGAGCGTAGATATCATGCAAGGGATCCCAGTTCCCGGAACAATGCGCCTCAGGCAGGTCTTGAGGCGCATTGTTCCGGGTACCTTAATGACAGCTGCGAGTTCTCCATGATACCATCCGAAGAGTGCTGGGGTCATATGGCCTCAGCACTTAAGAAATTCCTGTACCTCCTGTGGCACCCGTACACATCTTTCATATTCGCCGCGTACAGGGCATTGACTTCTCGCAGTAGTAAACATCACTAACTTGGAAAAAGTCTATAACTTGTTGAAGCACTGTTTGCTGGTTCAACTTTCGGTGCCAGAAGGACACTGATCCAGGACGCTGGAAAGCCTCGTCACTAATCTAATCATATCATGTTTTCTATTGATTATATTGCTTCTATTTTATTATCTCTATATCATTCCTTCACCATGCATAGCAGTTTTGTTCACAGTAATCTTAACCATACTTTCTGACGGATGATATGTTTTTTTTTATTAATTCTTGTCTGTACAGTTTTAGCATTCCTTATGTTAACTTATAATTCATCAGTGCCATGTACCTATCACCTACATTATCACCTATTGTTTTTTCATTGTTTCTAACTTTATGAGCATCGTTATATGTGGGTCCCACTTCCTCATCTTATAGAACAAGACACGAAGGCGTCTTTTTCTCTGCTCTGCCTTGATATATGTGCCCCCGCTGTATCATGACCCCCTGTCACCGCTCCAGCTCCCGCTGATGAGCCCGAAGCTGCTGCCACCTCACCGTCCCTCTGCGCTCCCTGTCGCTGCCCGGA
The DNA here is from genome assembly GCA_016164225.1 of Gammarus roeselii. Lineage (NCBI taxonomy): Eukaryota > Metazoa > Arthropoda > Malacostraca > Amphipoda > Gammaridae > Gammarus > Gammarus roeselii. Next base: position 4,456 of record SDVV010014267.1, on the reverse strand, counting down.
CCCTCCCTCTCCGCCCCTTGCCCGGACCCCCCACTCCCTCACACCCTCCACCCCATTGGGTTAGTTAAGGCCCTCTTAGCCCATTGCCTCTCCCTCTTTAACCCAGGCCCAGGTAGAGTCAGCTGATGGCGCCCTTGGTTTGAGATAGCGATGGTGCCCCGGTCTAATACTACTCGATGGTAGCCACTTCAAAGAAGAAATCTCGATTACCGCTCACATATTTTATAACTATTTACTGAATTAATAACATCGATTAGCGTCAATCGTGTGTCTGAGTTCAGACTCGAGGACGTAGAGGAATTTTTAATTAAAGACCTGATTCAAAGGTAAATTGGGGACCAGATCTGAACCCAATGCTGTTCGCGCTGCCGACCTGCGATGGTCGGCGGCGCGACCATCGGAGGTCGCGCCGCCCCTCGTAGGTCGGCAACCATTCATTGGTTGCCCCACGTTAATGTCGTTAGTGGTTTGCATTAAAGCACTTGATAATTCAAAATTTTCTCCGACGATTGACCGATTTTTTTTTAATCACTGATTCCTGTTTTGTTTCTGTGATGAACATTAAATGATAATTATTGCTTGTAATCATTTCCAGCTGTTCTGCTAACACTGCCATCTTCTTCACCTTCTTCAACTCTGATCGATTAGTCCATTTTGATAACTAGGCTTTTTTTTTGTCGTATATTATTTTGTGCTTTCAGTGTTTTATAAATTTTGAAATATATAGCATGCTGCTAACCGTGTGCTTGGGTCATCTGCGGCTTTTCTGTTGCTTGCTTCCTCTTTTTACTTCAGAAGCACAAGTAATTTGGCTAAAATGCCTTTGTCATTCACACATAATTACTTGTGGTTTTGATTTAGACTCTACTCTAGCATTACGTATTTCACTAATGACTGACAAGGTACATACTATTTATAGAATTTTACCATTTAATGGTAAAAAGTAGAAACTGCTCTCTCGTTTCGTCCCAACCCTTGTACCTGTCCAGTGACGGTCGTTTCGCTCATCACAGGGTCCGAGGCCACCACCCTGGATGACCTCCCCAGCGAGGTGGTGTTCCCAGACACCCACCTTGTGCCCCCCTTGCTTGGTCACAATAATATCAATGATGGTTACACTATCAGTGGCCTGGACAACACCATCATAGAGGCCAGTGGTGTTGGGGGTGGTCGAGGAGGCCGTGGTCGCGGCCTGCCCTTCCCTGCTGACGAAGGCGCTGAAGGTAGCGGCTCGGGAGGTCGCCACGTGTACACGGCTAATGAGATTGGCATAGCCTTCTCGGAGGGAGGCCCTCGCGTTACAGGTACGCCCAGTCCAATGTGTCTTGTAACAACTCGCTACTTCATAACAATAACCTTCATTCCGTAACAATTCTTTTTTTTTTGCTGCGTTGGTAGGTTTCTGTTCACCTTATCTCACTTTCACTTCGTTCTGGCTTTGGTGGAGGGAAAACTCTCATGTCTGTGCCTGGAAAAAATGTTTCATCACTTCTGTTCTTCTAATGCTTTATTTTATTACCGATAAATACTTCAAACCGCTTACTAGAATTGAATGGACGATTCTCAATCTTTCCGGAAACACTTATTGTATATTTTTGTTCCTGTCTAACCATTATTTTTGCCTACTTGCTTACACGTCATTCAGGAGAATTTGCTGTTTAACATGCACAGTTGTTGCTTCCTGAGTTTGAACGTACTTGCATCCAGAGCTACATGAACGCTATAGTTCAATAGTAGCGACAAGGACTTGATGCTTTATATTCATCAGATTGAAGTGACCCAGGGTAAGTTACTGACGTGTCAGTAACTCACCCTGGGTCACTTCAATCTGATGAACTACAATCAGTTATACAGACACTAGGCCGCATCCCCCAGAAAGGGGGTGGCCGACGGCAAGGCGCACCTCACACTCCATCAAATCCAATCATGTCATGTTACCTTGCGATTTTTTGAATTACCACCGAGTGTACGGCAAATTTCCGGTCAATCCGATCAAGTTGGGCTGTCTGTCTTCCAGAACGTTTTTTTCTCGGCATTCATTTCTGTTCACTGACCTTCTGTATTGTAAGTGGGGCGCTTGCTTCATATTTTTTAATGTTCGCGATTTCCATCCGTCTGTGTTGATTATTGGATGTTAATATTTTTTCAATTCATTTTCTGAATGTTCTTTCTTTTTATTATTTTAGTATTGTAAGCTTCTGTTCTAGCTTGTGATGTTCTCTCTATTTATTAAATAGCGGGGGTTACTTTAATTTCAGCAAAATCAAACTTTATATAGTAATTTTGTTTTGAAAAAATTGCGATTATCTTTGAATTTGAACGAAAATTTACCCATCTGTCACTTGACTTTGAGGAAACCTTTTCCCCAACCAATAGATATATTAATATCATGTAGGAAACACGGGAAAGATAAGAGTGCTTGTATACTTATTGATTTGGAATATAAGGTGGGAGGCTATTTTGGTTATCGAAGCATGCTTTTTCTTCTCACTGCACATGCTGTAAAAATTATCCAGGTAATTGAAAGCACATGTATAAATTTTTCCCTTCAATTCAACATAGTTATGTTGCATGCTAATGGTTGGTATGTCTCACATTTTTTGTATCTATTTTGACTATTTGTCCTAAATTTATCGCTTGAGTATTTTGCTCATATATTTTTAGGTCTTGCGTTTTTCTTCTGCATCACCTACAATTTGAGGAAGTTGGTGATTGAAATATTTTTAAAATTTTAGGCTACTTATTTGCATTCCCGGCATATTAAATCCTAGGAGAATTTTCTACTCTATTCCTAGTGTATTCCAGCCATTATAATCTGGCTCCTCGTTTTAATCATTTCTTGTTGAGCCATTTCATGGTAACGATTACTTTTATCAGCTTCTGATGAACATGTGTAGTTAGCTACTACTAGCTTCACTACCTTAGGAGGACGGGGAATGTCAGCTACTACTAGCTTTACTGCCTTAGGAGGACGGGGAATGTCAGCTACTACTAGCTTTACTGCCTTAGTAGGAGTGGGAATGTAGTAACCGTCTTTGTCCAGCTACTTGGTTGCATTCTGGGCCATTATTTTCTCCCATTAATCAGTAATCACGCAGTAGTGCAATAGCGACAAGTTAAGCCAGAGTCAAGCAGTGTGTGGTCCTATTGCTTCTTGTTCCTGTTCCCTGCCAGGGCCTCGGTGACGTGTTAACAGCTTTTCATTATACGTCTGCATCTCACCATACTATTCTCTTGTTTTCGTCAGCAATTGCGGTGTTCTTCTTTCCACTATTTTGATGTCAAATCCTGATGATGTATATACTTGATTCGGTCTGTGGCCTGCTTTCATCCTTCAGTGATCGTTCTTGCTGGGTCAGTTGGCCTCAGCGGGTCTCAATTATTGTGAACTGTAACAGTTGTACAGAAGCAATTGCCATCGCTCATCAATCGAGAACAGAGTGTGCCATCCTACGACAGGTTGCAACTTCATGACATTGCGATGCTAAACTACGTTGGCAAAATCTATAAGATAACTTCACGAGCTCGTAGTCCTCTTAAATTCGTTTATCTAAATGGGAATTTCTAATCTTCATGAGCAAATGTTAACAGTAGCTCCGTGATATATGCATCAAAGTGTTGGAAATCGCTATTTATGATGGTTGACGTTGAACATTTAACTTGAAACTGTACAGATGATTCTTTGTCTATCTTTAAACCTAAATGATATCCCTGACAAGATGATCCTTCATACTAAGAGCAATTTGCTTGAATAAATTCAGCATTGGCGGTAAGCTAGGTTCTAGTCCAGCCGCGTCACTCTAATCTAAGCTATAGTCAAAACCCAGAGGGTATTATACAATTTTTTTGCATACCTCAAGCACATCATACAGGTTACATGGGGAACATATTGAACCGTTCATATACTATTGTACCTTCGATTAGAGTTGAAGCCTTTCTCCCTCGGTCTTCCAATGCATATTCCCCTTCGTGCGTGATTGCTCTTATTATCAGTGCGTTAACGGCATCGTAGAACAGGTGATGAGCCTCGTGTTATTGCGCCTCTGTGTGCTGCGAGTTTGGGCCGCCCAAACAATTGATTACGAGAAATATTTACGGTATTAAACCAGTAGTATAATCGACATTCATTTTTGTATGACAACCATCGAATGAACAATAACACAAGTTTGCTAAGCGTTCTTTAGTTCTTATTTTTATCTACTTCAATATAAACATGCGTGTGTATATATATATATATGTATGTATATATATGTATATATGTATATATATGTATATATATGTATATATATGTATATATGTATATATATGTATATATGTATATATATGTATATATATATGTATATATGTATGTATATATATGTATGTATGTGTCTGTATATATGTATGTATGTAAATGTATATATGTATATATACATACATATATATATGTATATATATATGTATATGTATGTATATG
>SDVV010014266.1:0-14854 GCA_016164225.1 Gammarus roeselii | reverse complement strand
GGTAGACCGAAGTTTGGGTGGATGTATGGTCTGAAGCAGGCGTTGGGAAGAAGAGGCATGAATGTGGAGGTGGCGAGAGAGCGTGCAATGAACATGCGTGAGTGGAGAATGGTTGTGAATGGTTGATTTTGACGCTGCTCTGATGTGCTTTCCCGCCCTTGGCATCCCGCTGTCGGGATGGTCGTGGGTGGGGGGGGCCCGGCCATTATGAATCGGAGGGGGTAAACCAGTGAAAACTGTCGGGCCCTGCTGCTGACGACGGTTCCTCGGTACATTCGGGACCCAGAGTGTAAGTTGAGGGGCTACCGGCCGGACCCTTTAGCACAAAAGGGCTAAGTTGTGTGAGTGTGAGCGTGTGAGGGTGTGAGGTGCGCCTTACCGTCGGCCACCCACCTTTCTGGGGGATGCGGCCTAGTGTCTGTATCTGTACGTCGAAGAGAACTACTCTATTTTTTACCTTGAAAGTTTGCAATACTGAATGGATGAATTTCGCAATACTAAGAACTTCATGTTTAGTTAGCTTATATACCCACCCCAGAGAATATTTTTTTTATTAAAGATTTAAAAAATGTATACTTAACTACCTAATTATGTTAGTACATGAAATTTTAGAAATGTTGAATGCCATCCATTAAACTGGATTAGTTTCCAAAAAAATGATTGAGGTATTCAATCATGCACGTAACAGCTTTCGACGTGTTGAAAAGGAGCTCACGTTCAATCGTTACTAACCAACTATTATGCCGGCCACGCCACCTTTCCACAAACCTAGAAAACTTTTCAGTACATTAGAGTAACAAGGGTAGCCCAGTCAACATGTATCGACGTCGTTTCACTGACGTATCAACACTTCTCAAATGGTTCTCAGTACATAACTGTTTCGGAAGGAAAATTATTGAATGGCTGACGTAGTGAGCGCACTTTTAAGTAGTGCCGGGGCTTAATCGCAAATACGCTAATAAAGGTGAACTGCATGAGAACGAGCAAAGCGGCGGAGGTATCCTGGACGCCAAAAACATGCAGTTGTAAATGTCCCCCAGTGTTGAGATTGAAGCAAAGGAAAGGAATGTACGGAAGCGGAATTGTCAGCTTTTGGCGGGCTGCTGTCATGTCCTCCATCAAGACATCTTTAATGTTCAGCGTTCGTGGGAAATGAGTCAGCGTCACGCTACTTCCCGAGCCCGTAATTCCTGTTTTCAATATTCGTGTAGGCAGGAATATCATCCGTGTAGGCAGGAATATCCTCCGTGTAGGCAGAATATCGTCCGTGTAGGCAGGAATATCGTCCGTGTAGTCAGGAATATCGTCCGTGTAGGCAGAATATCGTCCGTGTAGTCAGGAATATCGTACAATTCATCAGAAACGGTTGTTGGCAACTACAGGCTTAACGTAGAGAGTAACTGTTTGACAAAGAGTGATTGTTTGTAAGAAATTGTTGCCTGTCAAAAGATACTGAGCTACGAGACGTCGCCAGTCCCGGTCAGGTATCCATTTCACTTCGTATAGCATAAATAACGTATTGATATCGAAATCGAAAATGTCTCGCAATGCAGAAGATTATTACGTCCACATGACTTCTCCTCAAGCTCAATTGATACATTTTGGTGATTGTTCCCCGAGGAGCCGTACTTCGCATTTGTACTTTCTATATATAATTTTTTACCATCAGCATAATTTGCATGCACCTGCAAAACGATTTCATGGATCATATTAAACACTAATTCCCTTTTTTAGGGTGGCACCTGCGATACTCCTGGCGGTCCTCAACACTTGGATCATCGTCGAGTTTAAACGCATCAGTCGCCGTCGCAAGCTGCTCTCCAAGGGCTTCCAGTTCACAGAAGTCTCGGGTTACCCCTCGCCATCCGTCAATGAACCAAGTCAGGCCCTTCCCCCCGGTGGAGCAGAGACGGCAGGTCCCCACGACATTGATGATGAGGAACAACTCGAGAACGGAGTCTCCCTGACGACCAATGCCAGGCCGGTCTATAAACATCGTGATAATTCCGCCTACGAGAGGCAAGAGCTGAACCACTGTGTTGAGAGGATAACTAATGACAGGAACGAGCTGTTTGAAGGGGTTCGCTGTCATACTTCCATTAAAGAGGTTGATGAAGGAGACTACTCACCTTCATCCAATTACATTGGGAAATACCAGAACGGATCCTCAAGGCCGCCAATTGTGTGCTGTTCAGTAGGAGATGTTGGCACTGGTCCTGATGACTCAAACAGTTTCGAAGTTAACGGAGGGCCGAATTCCCCACACCGGCCGACCAGTCGTGAAATTAGTCCTAATCTGTCATCCTCACACACCGTCGAGGAGTCCATTTGTTATGACGGAGAAGCGTCGTCGCTACGGCGTTCCGTGGGCACGGTTCGGTTTGCACGTGACTTTGACTCCATAGGAAATGAAGAAGAGTGCCTTTCTAACCACCAAACGAGAGATATTTTAATAGCGATACCAGAGGCTGCTTCTGATGAGGACTCATACAATGTGAATGATGCGAGAGGCGCCCTGCTCAATAAGTTCACAAATGACGGTTCCGGACCTAACGGAGAGGTGGGCATCGCCATGATTTCAGTGCAACGTGAGTATGTACATTGAACTTCTAGTTCTCTGAGGGAATTCCTAGATATGGATGGAGCTGATCAATATGAGTGTCTCATAATAAATTGAAGTTTAATTACAAGATTAGAAGATCAAATAAGTATTATTGAAAATTAATTGAAATGTCACACATCGAAGTTTTCATCGCTGTTCATCTATTTTGGTCTTTGTAAACCGAATAAAAATAATTTATACACTTTTTTTTCAGTAACTAATTCTGAGAACCGAAGACGTTGCCTTCCAGCGAAGGAGAAAAATCCATAGGGAGTCAATCGGAAATCAACATGATATAGAAGTCTGACTAGTTTTATAAATGTAAAGTAATTTGTTCTTATCATTTGCTGCAAGTCGGATGTGTCATTATCCATGTATAGTATCAAGACTTCTCTTCCACACATGAACAAATAATATGAAGAAAGAAAGAAATACAATGCATGTTCCTGCTTGGACTTTGGCTGATCATTTTCCTGGGTTCATAAATCTATGTGCACTGTGATGTTGCAGTAATCTGAGTACACTGTGATGATGCAGTAATCTGAGTGCACTGTGATGATGCAGTAATCTAAGTGCACTGTGATGATGCAGTAATCTGAGTGCAATCTGATGATGCAGTAATCTGAGTGCACTGCGATGATGAAGTAATCTAAGTGCACTGTGATGATGTAGTAATCTGAAGGCACTGTGATGACGTAGTAATCTGAATGCACTGTGATGATGTAATAAACGAAGTGCACTGTGATGATGTAGTAATATGAGTGCACTGCGATGATGAAGTAATCTAAGTGCACTGTGATGATGCAGTAATCTGAATGCCTTTCTAATCTAAGTGCACTGTGATGATGCAGAAATCTGAAAGCACTGTGATGATGCAGTAATCTGAGTGCACTGTGATGATGCCGTAATCTAAGTGCACTGTGATGATTCTGTATTCCTAGTGCACTGTGATGATGCAGTAATCTAGGTGTACTGCGATGATGTAGTAGTCTGAGTGCACAGTGATGATGTAGTAATCTGAGTGCACTGTGATGATGCTGTAATCTAAATGCACTGTGATGATGCAGTAATCTGAGTACACTGTGATAGTGTGGTAATCTGCGTGCATTGTGATGATGCAGTAGTCGAAGTGCACTGTGGTGATTTGATAATTTAAGTGCACTGTGATGATGCAGTAACCTTAGTGCACTGTGATAATGCAGTAATCTGAGAGCACTGTTATGATGCAGTAATCTGAGTGCACTGTGATGATGCCGTAATTCAAGTGCATTGTGATGATGCAGTAATCTGAGTACACTGCGATAGTGTGGTAATCTGAGTGCACTGTGATGATGCAGTATTCTGAGTGCACTGTGATGATGCCGTTATCAAGTGCACTATGATGATGCAGTAATCTGAAGGCACTATGATGATGCAAAGAATCTGAGTGCATTGTGATGATGCAGTAATCTGAGTGCACTGTGATGATGCCGTAATTCAAGTGCATTGTGATGATGCAGTAATCTGAGTACACTGCGATAGTGTGGTAATCTGAGTGCACTGTGATGATGCAGTATTCTGAGTGCACTGTGATGATGCCGTTATCAAGTGCACTATGATGATGCAGTAATCTGAAGGCACTATGATGATGCAAAGAATCTGAGTGCATTGTGATGATGCAGTAATCTGAGTGCACTGTGATGATGCCGTAATTCAAGTGCATTGTGATGATGCAGTAATCTGAGTACACTGCGATAGTGTGGTAATCTGAGTGCACTGTGATGATGCAGTATTCTGAGTGCACTGTGATGATGCCGTTATCAAGTGCACTATGATGATGCAGTAATCTGAAGGCACTATGATGATGCAAAGAATCTGAGTGCATTGTGATGATGCAGTAATCTGAGTGCACTGCGATGATGCTTAAAATCTAGGTACACTGTGATGATGCCGTAATCTAAGTGCACTGTGATGATGCAGTAATCTTAGTGCACTGTGATGATGAAGTAATATAAGTGCACTGTGATGATACAGTTATCTGAGTGCACTGTGATGATGAAGTAATCTAAGTGCACTGTGATGATGCAGTAATCTGAAAGCACAGTGATGATGCAGTAGTCGAAGTGCACTGTGGTGATTTGATTATTTAAGTGCACTGTGATGGTGCAGTAACCTTAGTGCACTGTGATAATGCAGTAATCTGAGAGCACTGTTATGATGCAGTAATCTGAGTACACTGTGATAGTGTGGTAATCTACGTGCACTGTGATGATGCAGTAATCTAAGTGCACTGTGATGATGCAGTTCTCTGAGTGCACTGTGTTGATGCAGTAATCTAAGTGCACTGCAATGATGCAGTTCTCTGATTGCAATGTGATGATGCGGCAATCTAAGCGCACTGTGTTGATGCAGTAATCTGAGTGCACTGTAATGATGAAGTAAGCTAAGTGCACTGTGATGATGCAGTAATCTGTGTTCATTGTGATGTTGCAGTAATCTGAGTGCACTGCGATGATGTAGCAATCTGAATGCATTGTGATGACGTAATAATCTGAGAAAACTGTGATGATGCAATAATCTAAGTGCCTTGTTATGATGCGGTAATCTGAGTGCACTGTGATGATGTAGCAAGCTGAATGCACTGTGATGATGCAGTAATCTAAGTGCACTGTGATAATGCCGTAATCTGAGTGCACTGTGATAAGGTAGTAACCTGAGTGCACTGTGATGATGCAGTAATCTGAGTGCACTGTGATGTTGCAGTAATCTAAGTGCACATTGATGATGCAGAAATCTGCAAGCACTGTGATGATGTGGTAATCTGAGTGCACTGTGATGATGCCGTAATCTAAGTGCACTGTGATGACGCAGTAATCTGAGTGCACTGTGATGATGCAGTAATCTGACTGCACTGTGATGATGAAGTAATCTAAGTGCACTGTGATGTTGCAGTAATCTGAGTGCACTGTCATGATGCAGTAATCTAAGTGCACTGTGATGATGCAGTAATCTGAGTGCACTGTGATGATGAAGTAATCAGAGTGCACTGTGATGATGCAGTAATCTGAGTTCACTGTGATGGTGCAGTAATCTGAGTGCATTGTTATGATGCAGTAATCTGAGTTCACTGTGATGATGCAGTAATCTGAGTGCACTGTGATGATGAAGTAATCTAAGTGCACTGTGATGAGGCAGTTATCTGAGTGCACTGTGATGATGAAGTAATCTAGGTGCACTGTGATGATGCAGTAATCTGAAAGCACAGTGATGATTCAGCAATCTAAGTGCACTATGATGATGCAGTAATCTGAGGTAATTGTGATAGTGTGGTAATCTACGTGCACTGTTATGATGCAGTAATCTAGGTGCACTGTGATGATGCAGTAATCTGAGTGCACTGTGTTGATGCAATATCTAAGCGCACCGTGATGATCCAGTAATCTGATTGCAATGTGATGATGCGGTAATCGAAGTGCACTGTGATGATGTAGTAATCTGAGTGCATTGTGATGATGAAGTAATCTAAGTGCACTGTGATGATGCAGTAATCTGAGTTCACTGTGATGTTGCAGTAATCTGAGTGCACTGTGATGATGTAGTAATATGAGTGCATTGTGATGATGAAGTAATCTAAGTGCACTGTGATGATGCAGTAATCTAAGTGCACTGTGATGATGCAGTTATCTCAGTGCACTGTGATGATGCAGTAATCTAAGTGCACTGTGATGATGCAGAAATCCGAAAGCACTGTGATGATGCAGTCATCTGAGTGCACTGTGATGATGCCGTAACCTAAGTGCACTGTGATGATTCAGTAATCCTAGTGCACTGTGATGATGCAGTAATCTAGGTGCACTGTGATTATGTAGTAGTGTGAGTGCACTGCGATGATGCAGTAATCTGAGTGCACTGTGATGATGCTGTAATCTAAATGCACTGTGATGATGCAGTAATCTGAGTTCACTGTGATAGTGTGGTAATCTGAGTGCATTGTGATGATGCAGTAGTCTAAGTGAACTGTGGTTATTTGATAATTTAAGTGCACTGTGATGATGCAGTAACCTTAGTGCACTGAGATTATGCAGTAATCTGAGAGCACACTTATGATGCAGTTATCTGAGTGCACTGTGATGATGCCGTAATTCAAGTGCATTGTGATGATGCAGTAATCTGAGTACACTGCGATAGTGTGGTAATCTGAGTGCACTGTGATGATGCAGTATTCTGAGTGCACTGTGATGATGCCGTTATCTAAGTGCACTACGATGATGCAGTAATCTGAAGGCACTGTGATGATGCAAAGAATCTGGTGCATTGTGATGATGCAGTAATCTGAGTGCACTGTGATGATGCTTAAATCTAGGTGCACTGTGATGATGCCGTAATCTAAGTGCACTGTGATGATGCAGTAATCTGAGTGCACTGTGATGATGAAGTAATCTAAGTGCACTGTGACGATGCAGTAATCTGAGTGCTCTGTGATGATGAAGTAATGTAAGTACACTGTGATGATACAGTTATCTGAGTGCACTGTGATGAAGAAGTAATCTAAGTGCACTGTGATGATGCAGTAATCTGAAAGCACAGTGATGATGCAGTAGTCTAAGTGCACTGTGATGATGGAGTTCTCTGAGTGCACTGTGTTGATGCAGTAATCTAAGTGCACTGCGACGATGCAGTTATCTGATTGCAATGTGATGATGCGGCAATCTAAGTGCACTGTGATGATGCAGTAATCTGAGTGCACTGTGATGATGAACTAAGCTAAGTGCACTGTGATGATGCAGTAATCTGAGTTCACTTTAATGTTGCAGTAATCTGAGTGCACTGTGATGATGTAGCAATCTGAATGCACTGTGATGACGTATTAATTTGAGAACACTGTGATGATGCATTAATCCAAGTGCATTGTTATGATGCGGTAATCTGAGTGCACTGTGATGATGTGGCAAGCTGAATGCACTGTGATGATGCAGTAATCTGAGTGCACTGTGATAATGCCGTAATCTGAGTGCACTGTGATAAGGTAGTAACTTGAGTGCACTGTGATGATGCAGTAATCTGAGTGCACTATGACGATGCAGTAATCTAAGTGCACATTGATGATGCAGAAATCTGCAAGCACTGTGATGATGTGGTAATCTGAGTGCACTGTGATGATGCAGTAACCTGAGTGGACTGTGATGATGCAGTAATCTGAGTGCACTGTGATGTTGCAGTAATCTATGTGCATTGTTATGATGCAGTAATCTGAGTGCACTGTGATGATGCAGTAATCTGAGTGCACTGTGATGATGAAGTAATCTAAGTGCACTGTGATGTTGCAGTAATCTGAGTCCACTGTCATGATGCAGTAATCTAAGTGCACTGTGATGATGCAGTAATCTGAGTGCGCTGTGATGATTCCGTAATCTAAGTGCAGTGTGATGATGCAGTAATCTGATTGCACTGTGATGATGAAGTAATCAAAGTGCACTGTGATGATGCAGTAATCTGAGTGCACTGTGATGGTGCAGTAATCTAAGTGCATTGTTATGATGCAGTAATCAGAGTGCACTGTGATGATGCAGTAATCTGAGTGCACTGTGATGATGAAGTAATCTAAGTGCACTGTGATGATGTAGTAATCTGAGTGCACTGTGATGATGCAGTAATTTAAGTGCACTGTGATGATGCAGTAATCTAAGTTCACTCTGATGATGCAGTAATCTGATTGCACTGTGATGATGAAGCAATCTAAGTGCACTGTGATGATGCAGAAGTCTACCTGCACTTTGACGATGAAGTAATATAAGTGCACTGCGATGATGCAGTAATCTGAGTGCACTGTGACGATGAAGTAATCTAAGTGTACTGTGATGGTACAGTTTTCAGAGTGCACTGTGGTGATGCAGTAATCTAATTGCACTGTGATCATGCAGTAATCTGAGTACACTGTGATAGCGTGGTAATCTGAGTGCGCTAAGATGACGCCGTAATCTAAGTGCACTGTGATGATGACGTAATCTAAGTGTACTGTGATGATGCAGTAACTGAGTGCACTGTGATGATGCAGTAACCCGAGTGCACTGTGATGATGCCGTAATCTAAGTGCAGTTTGATGATGCAGTAATCTGAGCGCGCTGTTATGATGGAGTAATTTAAGTGCACTGTGATTATGCAGTAATCTGAGTGCACTGTGATGATGCCGTAATCTAAGTGCGCTGTGATGATGCAGTAATCTGAATTCACTGTGATGATGAAGTAATCTAAGTGCACTGTGATGATGCAGTAACCTGAGTGCACTGTGATGATGCAGTAATCTAAGTGCACTGGGATGATGCAGTAATATGAGTGCACTGTGATGATCCCGTAATCTAAGTGCACTGTGATGATGCAGTAATCCTAGTGCACTGTGATGATACAGTATTCTGAGTGCAATGGGATGATGAAGTAATCTAAGTGCACTGTGATGATGAAGTAAGCTAAGTGCACTTTGATGATGCAGTAATCTGAGTACACTGTGATAATGTAGTAATCTGAGTGCACTGTGATGATGCAGTGATCTTAGTTCGCTGTGATGATGTAGTAATCTGAGTGCACTGAGATGATGCACTAATCTAAGTGCACTGTGATGATGCAGTAATCTGAGTGCACTGTGATGATACAGTAATTTAAGTGCACTGTGATGATGCAGTAATCTGATTGAACTGTGATGATGCCGTAATCTAAGTGCACTTTGATGATGCAGTAATCGGAGTGCACTGTGATGATGAAGTAATCGAAGTGTAATGTGATAATGAAGTAATCTAAGTGCACTGTGATGATGCAGTAATCTGAGTGCACTGTGATGATGCAGCAATCCAAGCGCTCTGTGATGATGCAGTAATCCGAGTACACTGTGATAGTGTGGTAATCTGAGTGCTCTGTGATGATGCAGTAATCTAAGGTCACTGTGACGATTCAGTGATCTGAGTGCACTGTGATGATGAAGTAATCTTAGTGCACTGTGGTGATGCAGTAATATGAGTGCACTGTGATGATGAAGTGATCTTAGTGCACTGTGGTGATGCAGTAATATGAGTGCACTGTGATGATCCAGTAATCTGAGTGCACTGTGATGATGCAGTAATCTAAGAGCACTGTGATGATGTTATAACAAAGGCTTCGTCTGATGATCTCACAGGTCTCTTTTTTGATGCCGCTTCCTTTTCTTACCCACAACTTATCTGCAGCTACTTCCTTCAGTCGAAACATAAGACCCTTCACAGCACATAGCACAGGAAAATACATAGCGCACCTCACAACACATAAATGCCTTCACAACACAGGAGCAGCCTTCACAACATATAGCACCCGTCACAACACATTGCACCCCGCACATCTCATAGAACAACACACAACACATAGCACACCATACGACACATAGCACACCACACTACCAATAGCACCCAACATAACCCATACCAATAGAACCTTCCAGAACTCATATCGCCCCACGCAACCCAGAGCGCCCAACACAACACATTGCGCCCTACGCAACACATAACGCCCTACGCAGCACATAACGCTTTAATCACCACATACCATTCTACGCAACACAGAGTGCCCTAAGAACACATAACGCCCTAAACACCACATAGCGCCCTACGCAGCACACAGCGCCCTACGCAACACATAGCGCCCTACGCAACACATAGCGCCGTACGCAACACATAGCGCCCTAAGCAGCATATACCGCCCTCTGCACCACATAGCGCCCTACGCATCACAGATCGCCCTACGCAACACATTGCGCCCTAAGCAACACACATCACCGTGCGCTACAAAAAGCGCCCTACGTAACCCAGATCACTCTCCGCCGCACAGAAAACTCTCATAAGCAATCAAAGTGCCTCGTATCGATGCCATCTCAGGTTCCATCTGATGCCATCACAGGTACCGTCTGTTGCCATCACAGGTATCGTCAGATGCTATCTCAGGTACCGTCTGATGCCATCACATGTACTGACTGATGCCATCTCAGGTACCGTTTGAGGCCATCACAGGTACTGACTGATGCCATCTCAGGTACCGTTTGAGGCCATCACAGGTACTGACTGATGCTATTTCAGGTACCGTCTGTTGCCATCACAGGTATCGTCAGATGCTATCTCAGGTACCGTCTGATGCCATCACATGTACTGACTGATGCCATCTCAGGTACCGTTTGAGGCCATCACAGGTACTGACTGATGCCATCTCAGGTACCGTCAAATGCTATCACAGGTACTGACTGATGCCATCTCAGGTAGTCTCATGTCATCTCAGGTACCGTCTCATGCCATCTCAGGCACCGTCTCATGCCGTCTCAGGTATCGTTCAATGCCATCTCAAGTACTGGTACTGACTGATGCCATCACAGGTACCAACGGATGCCATCTCATGTACTATCTGATGCCATAACAAGTTTTCTCTTGAAATAGCGCTTTCATTCCTTCCCTTGACAGCATCTAAATATGTTGTTTCCGAAGCACCAAACAAACTTTCACAACTGCCGAATATTTCAGATTTATTACTATCATTTTCATCTATGTGAGTACATCGGATCGATGCTAAACACACTATCTTTATATACCACTGAAAGCATCTTATGCTCCCTCTCCCCGCAGCATCCATCCGCCAGATGTCCTCTTCCGCTCTCCGCAAGGTGGAGCGCCGCCACGACCGCGAGCGACGCCTGGTGTTACTTCTGGTCGCCATCATCGTGGCCTTCTTCGTCACCAACATCCCATCCGCCATCTTGTCCGTTACGTACAGCGACAGGAATAGGAACCGTCTTGGCTTCCAGGTGTTTCGAGCCATTGCCAACAACCTGGAGTTCCTCAACTTCGGTTTGAGCTTTGTATTGTACTTCCTCTTCAGTAAGGACATTAGAGGCGTGTTCGTGTCCATCCTGAAGAGGGCGGTACGGACCGTGGTTAAGACGCTCTCTGGCGGACACAGCAGCAGCTCGAAGCAGTACGATAAATAAGAGGACAGTATCAAAATGATGCTGCGCTATTAGGTTGTTACGTCGCAGAGTTGTTATGTCATAATTTTGATACTTCATATTGCTGTAAAATGCAGCTAATGTTGAAAGGCAGTTCCGTCTTACGTCCGAATTCTTCAACGTCATAATGTTGTTCCTGTACACAGTACCGCTATGTCATGAGGCTGCACATCACAATGCTGCTAAGTCACATTGATGCTAAGACACAATGCAGCACGTCACAATGCTGCTAAGTCACAATGCTGCTAAGTCATAATGCAGGACGTCACAATGCTGCTAAGTCACAATGCTGCTAAGTCACAATGCTGCTAAGTCACAATGCTGCTAAGTCACAATGCTGCTAAGTCACAATGCTGCTAAGTCACAATGCTGCTAAGTCACAATGCTGCTAAGTTACAATGCTGCTAATTCACAATGCTGCTAAGTCATAATGCAGCACGTCACAATGCTGCTAAGTCACAATGCCGCCAAGTCACAATGCTGCTAAGTCACGATGCAGCACGTCACAATGCTGCTAAGTCAAAATGCTGCTAAATCACAATGCTGCACGTCACAATGCTGCTAAGTCACAATGCTGCTAAGTCAAAATGCTGCTAAATCACAATGCTGCACGTCAAAATGCTGCTAAGTCACAATGCCGCTAAGTCAAAATGCTGCTAAATCACAATGCTGCACGTCAAAATGCTGCTAAGTCACAATGCTGCTAAGTCAAAATGCTGCTAAATCACAATGCTGCACGTCAAAATGCTGCTAAATCACAATGCTGCACGTCACAATGCTGCTAAGTCACAATGCTGCACGTCACAATGCTGCATGCCGCAACTATGTTATTCATCACAATGACGCTGCGTCGTAATTGCTGACAGTCGAATCGCTGTCTTTTCAATGAAGAACAACACATCGACGGAAACAACATATCGACGGGAACTACATATTGGCGGAAACAACACATCGACGGGAACATATTTTGGAATGCCTTGCATTGAACTTCTGACAATACATTGAATTTACTCACCGAATGCTTTGCAAGTGAACCAAAAGAGCGTCCCGTGGCAAATGAATAGAAATGCAGGTTGCGACAACAACATGTGAAAACCAGGATGAATGAATGACTCATCAATGTTGTACTCTACTACTACAATCAGTATGGAATTACTTTAGCGTATAGCAGCTCAAATCACTCCTCTAAAATGTATATAAAACGTTTATGAAATAATTTATCTCATATCCATAACCAGTACCAATAAATGTATGTAAAGATTTATTTATGGGTAACAACATAAAAAACTTCATGTCACACCGATGTTTATGTTAAATACTCGATATGATGTATGTTCGTACTTGTACCGTGTTTCATATTAGGTATAGATACAAAAATACTTCAACGTTGATGTATGTATGTGTTATTGCTTACAATGTAAGTGTATTAGAAGTGAAATAGGAATTATCTATATTTCGTTATTGTATAACTAGAATATCAATATATAATAGACGGTTAGAATGATGACTTCAATCCTCTTACTTGATAAATATCTTGGATTATTTACACATAAATTCGGATAGAATATCTATGCTTCACAAAAAAAATTATTAAAAACCAGGCAATTATATCAACCATAGCGCTTGTCTTTTACAATTGCCTTAGCTTGGTTGTATCGTCAATAAACAAATCTATAAATAAGTGGGTAGTTAGTTGAAGGGTTACGATATACGAGTGTGTGATAACCACCATCACTGTAAGGCCTTTTGTACAGTGCTCATTGCCTAAACAAAGAGAGATAACAGGAATGTTTGGTAGGATGTGTAGTTCAGATAGTGGTATATAATCCTAACATTTCCATTCATCAATAGAGTTCAAAGCTATGAAGGATTACTCAGTTCGGCTTAGATAGATGAGATTATTATCCTATTCACCAATAAACGTGATCAAAACATGTTAAACTACTTTTCCAAATAATCCATGTAGTGCCGACATTCCCTAATTTGATACCACCTCCTACAATATCAACAATTACAGTTTATACTAATATTCCCTTTCTTGTTCTCCGATCGTATGCTACGCTATTAAATGGATAGGCCCAAATATTACGTTATAAGTACGAGGAATCAGGCATTGCTCACGCAGTAACTGTTAAATAATTCAGGATTGGTACCTGTAAAAGCCTTCGAATATAATACAAAAGAACCCAACAGCTCAGTGAATTGGTTGGGGAAGTAGTAAATAGAAACAACTAGACCACATTACCTTGCAAATACATTTATCGTGAGATACAAATATTCGGATTTTGTAACATTCCGGTTTCGTGTTGAACTATAACAGAGTACGCATGTGGTGTGTACGTGCGACGCAGGTAACTTGAGCCTACACTTAAGTGTCCCAGTACTTAGGACAACCACATATATCTGTTCCTCACTCATCAAGTCTACAAATGTCTTCTACTTTTCAAGACGAAATGTACGAAAGCGGCGTTGTGTAAGCAGCCTGAGGAATGTCCTCTTTGGTATCCAAGTGTTTTGTGTGTAACTGTATAACGTGAAATTATTGTAAATGCTGATTTAGAATAATTTATTGTGTAGTTTTCGAAGTTGATTTGTGTCGTAAGTCCTATTCATATATCTTGTTTCAAGTTAATATTTCAGTCATAACCGCAATGACAACTCGCACTGAGAGAGGTTCCTTCGAAGTATAGAGAAGGCACCTTCCTGTCCTATTTTGCAATAGGGCTGGTTCATGCACTGGATGCCACACGAGACAACACACTGGTCGCTACACTGGATGCCACACGATACAACACACTGGTCGCTACACTGGATGCCACACGAGACAACACACTGGTCGCTACACTGGATGCCACACGAGACAACACACTGGTCGCTACACTGGATGCCACACGATGCAACACACTGGTCGCTACACTAGATGCCACACGAGATGACACACTGGTCGCTACACTGGATGCCACACGAGACAACACACTGGTCGCTACACTGGATACCACACGAGACAACACACTGGTCGCTACACTGGATGCCACACGATGTAACACACTGGTCGCTACACTAGATGCCACACGAGACAACACACTGGTCGCTACACTGGATGCCACACGAGACAACACACTGGTCGCTACACTGGATGCCACACGATATAACACACTGGTCGCTACACTAGATGCCACACGAGATGACACACTGGTCGCTACACTGGATGCCACACGATATAACACACTGGTCGCTACACTGGATGCCACAAGATATAACAC
>SDVV010014265.1:0-14854 GCA_016164225.1 Gammarus roeselii | reverse complement strand
TATATATACGTACGTTTATGTATACATCATCATAAGCATGATGCCACCAAGACGCTGTCACCAAATATGCCCTGGGATTCCTCTCACCTGCACGAGACCCTGAGAGGGAGCTGCGCTCGGCGGTACCTGTTTAGACGAGACCGACCGCACTCTAGGAAGCGGGGCAGACCTGTTACTACTCGCTGCAGTACAGGCACAAACATGGCACTTCCGTGCCAGCCCCTGCCCACCGTTCACGCTACCGCCTCAGTCACACCTCAGTAGTCGTCACGAAGGTTCCTGCGGTCAATCTTTCCCCTAAGGTGCAATGTTACTTATATTTTACTGTTGTATCAGTGTTAAGATACGTGGTATTGTATATGATTTAAGGCAACGTAAAGTTTATTTTGTGTGTTTCCATGCTAGTAGGGACATATTTATTTTATGTATTCATATATTATTCGCTAGTCATGGGGCCATACATGATTTGTGGTGTTCTCATACGGTCATAGATGTTGGTCGGTTAGAGGCACTACCTCCCCCAACTGGTCTGAGCGGCCAACACGTTTCATCTTGTTTTTGCGTGTTAGGTTATGTTATGCTGTGATTTATTCAGTGATCGTATACCAGTCCTGCTTTATTATATAGGTGTTACGATTCCGTGGGGTATTACAAGGTATCCCCAAAACTAACTATATCGTCCTCTTTTTCTTCAATTTTCAATAATTTGTTCTTGTAAAATGCTTTAGGCATTTTATCCAGGAACGTTTGAATGATGGCATTGACGTCTGCATTGCCGTCTACCAATAAACTTTTTAGGAGATCAAGTACGTGAATACGACTTTGGATATCGGGATGGCTAACAAACCCATTCCATTCAAATATGAGTGCTGAGTTGGTTTTAAGATCGTGAAGCAAACCTGGGGATAGTGTCTTGGCAACGGGAAGCAATGAGGCCGTATATATTGCTGCAATATCGTCATTATGTGGCTCCTTTTGTTTGATTGATTCCGGTGTGGGCTCTGTAGTTATGCTATTGAGATAGAGGCCGTTAGTAAAATTAAATAATTTTTGTGATATTTCAGGTGACGTATTCAAATCTAGCATATCGTCCCCACGCCTACTCAATCTATGACTGTGATACGTACTGCTGTGTTCTGCTATTTCTGGCCCTGTTGTGACATATATGGGTGTAGCGCTGCCATCACTATGATTTGTTGTAAACTTATCCATCTTGGACTTTGGAACTAAGTAGTAAACCGATTCATCCATGGATTATTTATGTCAAAAAACTGATGCTGTGGGTAATAGGAAATCTACAGAAGCCCTCCACGCACGGTTGATAAATAAAGATTTACTCCCGGACGATTTACTGCCTAATTGATTTATTATTGAGTTGAATTTATTTACCCGTGATTTGGTTAGTTTATCACAGAGAAATTTTTCGCTCTCTATATTTCTAAATATTTTGCAGATAATTTTAACTTCTTTATCACTTAAATGTTTGACGAGTTGAATACGGTCGGATGATTTCAGTTGATTTATTTCATTATAAAAACTCAATTTACGTTTCAAAGTACGTTTATCACACATCACAACACGACGTTTCCTTCATCTGGAAACTGTCTGGATAATCCATATATATCACGTAGATTTGCTTTCTATCTCGTCTAATTCGGGTCTTCAATACCTTGCTGGCATAAATATCGGGTTTGTCACAATGAATTAGTTCCTGCCTATTGGCAAAACCTTTGTTGGGTTTGCCAGTATCGAGTGATGTTATTTCATAGGTCGGAGGGTAATGCTTTTGATTAACTCGTGAAATACGAAACACTTCCTTCGTGAACTTTGGTTCGTGTCCTCGCCTAAATGTCTTGAGACTAGGATCACTGCACTGTAAGCGTACGTACGCTCCCACCTTTAGTTGTGTACTGGGCACTTTAATTATTTTACGTCGTATTTTATACATTTCGGCCAGTAAAGCCTGAATTTGCTTCGGATCGTTCAACAAATAAACGTCAAATGGGTTCAATCCCAATAATGATGAATGTGGTGTCATATTGTAAGTCGTTACAAGTGCTTGCAAATCATTTATAGCGTTCAGTCTTTTTTGCATGCATATATTTCCCCAACCTTAATTTTATAGTCCGTACAACGCGTTCTGCTGGGGATGCTTTGATGATCTTGTTGTATGTGTAATAAATGGATATGTTTTTGTTAGCCAAATATACTTTAATGTTTCTATTTGTAAATTCACTGCCCTGATCTGAACAGATCTGAGTTGTTGGCCATACTAATTCGTTGAATATTGTGTCAATTGCTGCAATCACATTTTTATATGTAATAGCTTTCAAGGGTTGTACACACCGATATTGGCTTTATATATCAATGACAATCAATAAATATCTAATGCCGTCATTTTTAGATGCATAATCTTTCACAAAGGCGACATCTGCACAGAGAATCGATCCAGGACGCGCTGCTGTGAACGTACGTCTGCTAAATTTCAAGGGTACTTGTTTAAATCGTGTGAATGTTTCTCATGCTTGTAGAAATTTTTCAACCTCGCGTCTTGTTGTAGACGGACATATATTCGTATAGCTTTGATGTAGAGCCTTCACGCTAGAGTACGATCTAACAGCCTCCGGAAATACTTGGATGTGTAAAAGCAGCCAAGATATGACCTTGTGGTTTTTGTTCCACATGTAGCTTGTACAATGAGATGAATGATTCGATCTTATCTTTTGCAAGAAACGTTTTACCGAAATAACGTAATTGATTGTTATCGCGCCTGCGCAGGATAAGAAAGCGCGTGGTATTCAAAGATATTGTGCGGTGAAATGGATTTGAGTGAAAGAGTGATTGGTTTAAATATATCGCACTGATATTTACGTGCCTACCCCGACAAAACACAGATGCAATAATACGTAGAGACGCTGATTCCATCATGAAGTCATCGTACACAACAAGTAGTTTACATGTAGTTTTCTTCGCTAAGGGATCGAATGGGAGTTGTCCTGTGTACATTTTTAATTTTGCAAGTTTCTTTGAAGGAAAGTGCTTTGATCCTGAAACGACGACCTCATCGAAACTATGAATGAATTTACTAATTATTTTTCCCACAAGGACGCTCTTCCCGCTAGACGAGAACCCGCTCACAAACAATCGTGTGGGTTTGGCGAAGAGGTTGATGTCCGCAAACCTAACACTCTCCATCTCTCCCAACAGGCAATACCAAACTAACTATTATTCAATTTCAATTTCAATACAATTTCAAATTTTCGAGGGATGACAGAGCCAAGTCGGTATATTGATGTGTTAACTTGGCTAATTAAAAAAAGTGTTATCCCTCGAAAATTTGAAATTTTATTGAAATTTTGAAATTAGAATTTGTGTTATACATTTTCAACTCATGTAACACATACATACGCTTAAATATACACATTTACATACGTACACAGCCCTATACACATACACAGTTGATGACCTAGGCAAGTAATGTTAGGCCAAATGTTTTGCGAACGACCACATGTAATCAACTTATAATAGCTAGCTGGCTACCGAGAATGGAGTCAGTAATACGTTGGGATCAAGCGGAGACACACGTTTCGTCATAGAATAAATAAAAATGAACATTCATCTCTCAAAATTTTGTTGACATGTGCTGGAAGAAGAAATCTCCGAAGATGATATGAGACGGCTCGAATAAAAATTGATTATTGTTGAAAATAGCAGTTATCTCAGAATGGACAAACAAGAATCAAAAGAGTGGGAGATATCAATCATGCATGGATGCAGGAAAAAAGGAAGTCTGCTTTGGGTAACTAATGTGGAGGCGTTACATTTGTATGTAAGTTCAGGGGGGAAAAGGAAAGCAACTCACGAAATTGATATGATCCTAGTGGAAAATCTTCATCATGATTGTAATAAAGCTGAGTTAGTGGACAACAAATTATACCTAAGAACAGAAGAAAAACTGCATCGTATGCAAAATTTCTCATTGATGAAGCCCAGAAAAACTTTGAATTGGAGAAGATTCGAATAATTAAGGTTCAAGAAGAAGAAGTAATACATTTGTGGACACACGGGAACGGAACAGCTTTCTGTATTCGCATCAAAGATATGATGAAGTATATGAAGGATTTTGAGAGTATACTGAAAAATAGTGATGATAAGTACGGTTGGGTGACGAACAATGCTGTTCAAAAATCAAAAATCAGGTAGATGTTATTGATGTTACCAGCAAGGTCTGAAAATCATGCCAATAAATACTAATAAAAACTATGAATGTCGTCAATGAACGGATTATATTATCCTTAACTCGAAGGTTAAGTAATGAATTGCGAACATCGTGTCAGTCGGAAGTGACATCGAAATTGTTGAAATTAGTAGAAGAATATGTTTCACAGTATGAAACGGAACCTTTAACCTATCTCGGCGTAAATGATCTAGATGAGATACAGATTGGATGGATATAAATCAAAGTTGGATCAGCTCCTGCTCAGTCGTCATGGTGATTCTGTTGTGTAAGGATGGGGTATAGCTTGATTTGGCGATATTACAATATTAATGGAGAATTGGGGGTATGCCATATTTGCAGAGAAGAAATAAAATTATCTAAATATGGGAACAGCAGTAATTTGTGACGGCATATGGAACGTCATTCGTCAGAATATTTAGAATGTAGGAAGGAGAATGTAAATCAGAGATGCAAGTCGTCAAAGGATGTAGAGCCTAGTGAAAATATTGAAGCAAAATAAGAATACATAGTGTGAGACCTTGTGTCCGTTTATATGAAAGTGGATACAAATTTGTATTAATTGTAACATTCAATCCATTCAAGTTTGAAAACTGGGTATTATCAATGAAAACGGATGAAAATTGCAAGAAAAATTGGAAGTATGTATCAAAACTGCAAAGGATAGATCAAAATTTAGAGACAAGTGGAGATATTTGCTATGCATTAATACTAAAGCACTGAAAATCATATGCAAGCATGAAAAAAATCGATCGGAAAAAAATACAACATTTCTGGGATACAATAGGTTAGGATGATTAGTTCTTTTAACAAAACATCCCGTGAAGCTGATCCACTAGATGAATAAGTATCATACGCAAGCAGGAAAAAATATCGAAAGATTACACATAATTCTTGGTTACGTTGGCCTGGATAGGCTAATTAGATCTTTTTAACCTAACGTGACGTAAAGCAAGTCCACATTAAATATCTTGTAACAAAAACAAGGGACTTTTGTTCTAATGGAAAATATCTCATAGATCAGAGGTAAAATGCTACAGATGATAACCGCCCCTGTATATGGATACAAATGTGTGTATGTGTCTACATTGCGCCGCTATTGACCCCTGTAAACGCCTTCTTTATACCGTGACGGGCCCTGCATACGCGTACAAAAGAGTGATCTGTGTAAGTGGTGTGTGATATTATAAAAAAAGCTACGTGAAATAGAGCCATGCGGAGGGGATTTGATACGTAAACCGCATAAAAATAATGACTAAATATCATACATAACCATCAAAATTGAATAAAAATATATAATTATTGGTTAAGTTGGTTAGAATGACTAGATCTTTGAACCTAACATCGCGTATAACTGATCCACATTAAAAATGCAATAATGAAGTGAATTTGTTCTTTTGGAACCTACATGCTGAGTCTCATCCAGACACATAACAGAGCTGTCGATAAATTTTGGAATCTAAACATCTGCAAAAGGATATTTGCTGGAGCAAATTGGAGAAAATGTATTCAACTGCTTTTGATTTGATAAATAAATAGCCCTAGTGGAGAGATTAATTCATATCAATATCATACATAAGCATCAAACTTGAATTAAGCTATATAACTATTGGTTAGAAAAGGCTAGGATAGGTAATAATGAATTTGGCAGTGTATGGCAACCATTTTTGCCTTCATCGATATTTGATCTATGTTGTCGTAAATTGATATATAAATATCGCTAATTATGTACCTTAGACATGGTTCATATCCTAGATCTTGTGGATTGCTGACCTTACAACGCAGATCTGTATGAAAAATTGTTAGAGTGGATTTATCCAATATATGAGATAATAGGCGAAAATGGTAGGAGCAGCACATCCATCATTACAAGAAAATCTTATTCTAACAGTAAAACCGTACATAAATCTTGCAAACGCTTTAACACACGTAACACTCACTGACGTATGGGGTAAGCTTACATAAACGTTTTGAATTCGAAAGTCTACAAACGAGCGATGACCTAACAATATTCGAAACTGGTCGATATTACTGGACTTGAAACAAGCGAAGTGAAAAAAAATATATATATGTAGGCACACCATCTGCTAAAGATTGTTAAAACTACAGAGTGAAGTGGATAGATTTGATAAGGATGAAGGTTCAATCAATGAAGAAGATACCCAACATAAGTATGAAAACGGGGAAATATATACAAATTATGGTAATATTAGGTTAGGATGGGTTAGGTTTAGTGCCCCTCTACAATACAGACCTATAGTGAAAAATGGTACAGTGGATCTGGTGACTGCTCAAATAAGACAGATAATCTGAATTAGAACGCAATCTCATAACGAAGACTGAATTAATCAATAACTTCTAAGTGTCTAAACTGCAAACGTCTTACAAACATTTATAAAAGATCGACATGCAAGAATAAGCATCAAGTAAAGACCTGCGATTGGATAACGTAATTGAGCTGTACATTCAATTATTGAAGAATTTCAACACTTACACTCAACACAATACGGTAGATTAGTTCTCCAAGATGACAATGAATCGGAGTATAATGCAGTGTCGAGAGGTAAAACCCCACAAATTTTTGAAGCATTACATCCAATTAAGCGTATTTCATACCCAACATTCCATGAAAAATAGGCGAATTTATACCTAATACAGCTGTATTCCTATGATAACCAATCAAAATGTATAACAATAACTATATACTAGCTAAATAAGATTATCTACTCTACCCTAAGCAACAATGATTGACTAGTATGTACGGTGAATCCTACCACACTCAGATGACAAATCCTAGTCCAGTATCCCGCGTGATCTGGTTCATGACAAAGCTCATATACTAACATAACAGCCATACCAAAAATATCTGACATTTAGTACAGAGTTCATGAGAATAATGTTATTTATCCACGATTCCATTTGAATCTATAATAAATTCCTAGACCTAACTGATGCTATGCCTCTAGCAGAACAAAAAATCCATGTCGACTGTGTCATAAAAATGGACTCAACAATACTTTACTAGGCCACTTCTCTGCAATCTACCACTAATATATAACAAATTTAGAGGTAACACCCTGTCACGTACAATACTTCAGACTTACATACCATGCATCTGTTTAGTCCATCATCTCTGAACAACATCAAGCACAGTCACATCCTGGATATATCCAAGAATCTAGACACAGGTACAATTGTCATGGCTGAGTCTCAGAGAGTGTGTGGCCATAAAAAGCTAGGCTTCTGTTCACTGACGATCTAAGTAAATCCCCACAATAATAAGCAGCTTATCGCATAACCGCCCTAACGAACACGCAAAACTTAAGATCGACATCGATAAGGCCATACATAATTCACATTGAACATGAATAAACTCCAAAATGACAACCAAAGAGGTTAAACCCACTCTACACAAGGACCCCTTGATCCAGTAAATCGTCATCTAGAACGTTACACTATAAATTTGGTAGGGATCGATGACGAAATTCCTCAAAGATGCAGTACGGACTTAGACCTCTTAAACATACATTCATATGTTTATCGTGGAAAAGCCTACAACAACAACAACATATATAAAAATTGCTAAGTAAGATGCTCTACTCTGCTATAATTTACATAAGAAGTGTAATACATTTTGTATCCATCCAAATAAATCGGTATATATACACAAACAAGCATTAACAAAACGAGCTTTTGCCTAGGGGACTCTCCAACTCCTCCTAAATATTGATGAATGGTCCTACAATAAACATACAATACCCTAACAGCAAGACCAAGTTTGTAACAAATTGTCTGTTTTATATCTATAATAACCACGTCAAATATTGAATCAGGATGAAAGAATATATATAAAAACACTAAAAATTAACAACATGCGACTAAATTATACCTGAAATAATGTTCTACATTGCAGCTACACACGTAGTATATCCTAAATTGTATGAATAACCAGCAGACTGCATTGAAGACGGGAATTCAACAGAGAACATACAAAACTGAAAGACCTATGCTAAAACTCACGAGTTATAACAAAGCAAGAAGATTAATTCTCTAGCATACCCAAAACATACATTAAAACCACGATGAACAAGAATGAACTAGCATTCAACCAAACAAACAAGAAATGTGTTTAAGATACCAAGACATACGAGCGACACAACTGAAACCTAAAGTAAATACGGTATAGTACATTCAAAAATCTAATGAAACTAGCCACAACTTCTGTCCAAAGCAGGGACAAATTAACATCTCTCTAACCAAAGTAACTATGACTAAATCGTAACAGATGTGTCATATATACATGTATAAATAACAAAATAATGCGATAACGAACCAATTATGCCTGAAATAGCTTGCAACATGGATGCTGCAAGCCTAAAATACCCTAAAATGCCTAAAACTGTATGAGTTAACTGATCAAAATTAAAAAAAAAAAATCAATATAAATCAATCGATCATTACTAAGTATACATAACATAATATTGTAACTCACAGTAAATCCACATCGTTCAGGTATTTTCGCTATTGGAATACCACGTTAGTGGAACACTGATATAACTGTTTCAAAACTGGATAATGCAATATGGGGTAGATGGATTCTCGTAACGAAGATACAGCATCCTAAGAAATAAATATACATTAACCCGCAAACAACCTGACAAATAATTTTTCTATTTTCTATAGATATTA
Source organism: Gammarus roeselii (assembly GCA_016164225.1). Classification (NCBI taxonomy): domain Eukaryota; kingdom Metazoa; phylum Arthropoda; class Malacostraca; order Amphipoda; family Gammaridae; genus Gammarus; species Gammarus roeselii. Next base: position 5,928 of record SDVV010014265.1, on the reverse strand, counting down.
TATACATATGAAATAAATAGATGGGAAACACAGAACCTTGCCTGCAATCCTACCTTCATGCTGGTACAAACAGGGCCGTTCGCACACTGAGGCTGCAAATTGAGTTATAAGACATGCCTACCACACTAATCCTTTAATAGAATATATAGTGATAAATGAACAAAACATACAAAAATATCCCAACCCCCCACCTCTACGAGCCCACCAATCAAGCATCGATTGAATCAATTATACTCTTAAGGGATTCTTCTCCAGGAATGATTCAGTCATCCGCAAATTTTGTATCTATTTTCCTTCATCGGATATTTCACCGCATAGAAAAAACGAATGGAGGAGATACTGCAGAAGTAAGTAAAGCTTAGCGCAAGGGTACTGATAATACAATCCGATAAAAATAACAATAAACTAATTGATTCCATGCTACGTGTAAAATTGATCAACAGCGAGCAACGTTATAAATGATATCGAGGTTGGAAATTCGTCATGGAGGTGTCCGGAAAGTGAGGCTTTTTAATATATAATAATACATATAAATTATTATCAATAAAAAATTCCTATAAATGTTTGTTTGTCAATATCTCCCAAAAAACATTCAGAGTACACAGCATTGAAATGCAATATGAAAGCAACGAAGTTGCAATATACCCCCCCCCCCATGCATTGAAATGCTAGTACCCTTTTGTAAATATATAACCTGTTAACATGTATAAGCTATCCGTTAGGTGACTCGGGCACCAAACCAGTTCCGGTACCCTCCGCCCCCGCCCCCCGTTTTTTCACAAACCCCCGTACGCTCGGTGAGTCAAGGTTGCATACAATACCCCGGTGAAATGTTATGTGCAAATTCCCGTTGACCGGACAAAATCCGCGTTTCGGAGTACTCAATACTACTACTGTAGGCAGCGTTTGACAAAATACAGTATCGTAAGGTAGTTATAGAGTATCTTGACTCAATTTTACTGTATCTGGCGACTGGATGCAATTGTACAGTATCTTGCTGCAATTGTACAGTGTCCTGATGCAATTGTGTCTTGCCTTAGTTCAATTTTTCAATGTCTGATGCAATTATACCATATCCTAATACAATTATTCGGTTTCATTGTGCAATTATACAGAGTCTTGTGGTGTCTGAATGCAATTATGCAGTATCATGATGCAGTTATACAGTATCATAATACAATTATACAATATCCAGAGGTTATTTCAAATTTTTGCCGATGACTACTAGGTTATAGACATAAATTTTCCGAACATTGTTGCATTAAGACAGCTCACATTTTTCGAAAGAAGGTTCAACACCGATTCCGAATAGGTTCAATGTAGATTCAGAGTAGGTTTAATGTGGATTCCGAGGAGGTTTAACGTAGATTTTGGGTAGGTTTAACGTAGATTACGGGTAGGTTTAACGTATATACTGAGTAGATTTACCTTATATACATAGTAAGTTAAACGTAGATTTAGAGTAGGTTCAATGTAGAGTAGCAGTAGTTGCCTTCGCGCTCCACCGTGATCCCAACGCGAAGTCGTCGCACGCTTCCCCGCAGGGCGTGCTTGTCTAACGCAGCGCTAGTGAGAGAGTGACACCGCATACTCGCCAGCAAGAGAGTATGCGGGTATGCGATGTCACTCTCTCACTGGTGCTGCGTTAGACCAACCAACACACCCCTCAAACAACCCAGGGCCCCTGCGGGCGTCTAACGATCCATAATTGTATAACTAATACAAAATTTACCACCATGAAAAAAGGCGCAAATAAATATTGGAGCCCATAGAGGAAGAAATACTAAAATAAAATGTTTACAAAATGAATAATCATCCATCAACCCCAATGTTTTTCGAAAGGGTCCCATTAGGGCATAATAGTGACGTCGCTTGGGTTCGATTCTGTGCTAACCCGCCTCCCGGTGCCATCATCGCCATATTCAAAAGGGGAATACATGTTGTCAATACTTCCTTCTGTTAAGTTTGGAGAGTTACGCATCTTAAAAATTGTATATGAGACATCGAGTAGACCTCGACAGTATCTACGTTAAACCTACCCGTAGTCTACGTTAAACCTACCCGGAATCTACGTTAAACCTACTCGGAATTTACATTAAACCTACCCTGAATCTACATTGAACCTACTCGGAATCTGCGTTGAACCTGCTCGTAATTTACGTTGGACCTATTCTGACACTCTTCAATTACCATACGGGGGAGTCTGCAATAATTTCGCGTTGGGACTCCGGTGGATTTGATTTGATTTGAGCCTCTTTTTCACCAGAGCCTCAACGTGAGTCATAATAGGCTCCCCCGTAGGGCTCGATGATTATTGATTCCAGTAGGCTCGCACGCCTAAGTGCGCGAGGAATAAACGAAACAACGCTTTCAACGTTAGAAAAAATGTGAAAATTTTAGCAATGTCAGACGCACGCTAGTGCGCAAAAGAAAGAACGCTCACTCGAAACGGATCTCCGCTTCCAATCCTTTAGAACATAAAGTGTGATATGTACGCACCTTAGTGCGTACAGGTAGCATTGTCGAGATTAGTACAAGGTCAGTGGCTCTACACGGGCAACATCAGCTCCGACAGCAACGCAACGCAATATTTACAGCTATGCGGTTTAGTTGTTTATTTAGGTAAGATAAATACCTAGATGAAACGAAACGAATCCTCGCCTACAACCCCTAAGAATCTTATGAGTTTTATGTCCATACGCCAGTGCGCTCAAATAGTATCGTCGAAATCGGTCCAAGGTTCACGGCTACACGAACATAGTCAGCTCCGGCAGCAACGCAACACAATGTTCACAGCTAAGCGGTCTATTTTATTTTTAGTATAATTTATTTATTCATGCAAGATAAAGACTCAGACAAAACGAAACCCCGCCTTCAACCACCCAGAACTCCAAGAATAGCATGCACGCGCGACAGTGCGCACAGCCAGTGTCGTCGAAATTGGTACAAGGTCTATGGCTTCACGGATTAGATAGACTCCAACCGCAACGCGTCACTAGGTTTTATAGCTACGCAGTTCAGGTCAATCCCAGAAACTGCATACGGTCCGTGCACGCGCGAGCGAGCACAGACTGAAGAAAAAATACCCACTCACAAATCACAAACATGAACTCCCGCACAAATACTCCAGCGTTTTAATATTGTGGACCGTGAAAAAGAAAGTAAGAGCAGGTTCCTCATGGGCAGAAAAATTGCTCAGATTATTGATTTCGCACTGATTGTTCATGGGGATAGAGCGGGGGGGGGGGGCATTGGTCCCTTGGATCGCAAAAGAGCCCGATGAATCCCGGAGGATGACCCATGTCCCCCGGGTCTTCCCGAGCTCCTCGAGTCCACCGAGACCCCTCGCCTCAGCTCATCTCGGTTTGTCTCGAATCATTTCGGCCAGTTTCGGCTCGTCGCGACCAACTCGACTCGCCTCAACATGTTTCGACTGATCTCGACGCACCTCGACCAGCCTCGACGCGACCCTCGCCCTCTTGCCCAGCAATCCGCAAACTGTAATGGTTAATTGTTCTACTCATGCATCTCACGAACATTTTTCTGTGTATGGGTCTTACAGCGCTGGGAGGGGAAAGCAGAGGTTCCGGAATTCAGAGGGGCTTCAAAAGGGTCCCACAACTTCTCAAAAGGGTCTTAAAGGGCCCCAAGGGTGTCCCAAGGGGCCCCAGAAAGGCCCAAGTGGATCCCTCCATATCCACCCGGTCTTCCAAGTCCCCCGGGTTCCCGAAGCCCCGGGTCCCCGAGTCTTACGGGTCCCACGAAAACCTCCCCTCCCTGGGTCACCTTGTCTCAACCAACCTCGATACATATAATAATAATAATAACAAATTCAAAATTTATCACCATGAAAAAAGGGCTGAGAAAAATAATAGAGCCCAAGCAAGAAGAAATAATAAAATACTAATATAAAGTGTTAATGATCTGTTATATGAATTATAATCCATCCACCACAACACTCCGATGGAAAACAGAAGCAACCACTACTACTACTTGAATGCCAAAGATAGGTGCAGGAAAGAGTGTAGCTGATAAATGTGGTATGTGCAGAAAATCAACCAATGAATAGAACATGATGTTGAGGCTCCGGTGGAACTGAAGCCAAATCAAATGGATCGTGACCCCGATTACTCGCGACTCGCGCCCTTCGCGAGTCGCGAAGGGCACGTTGATGCTCGCTGGAGATGAGTCTCAAATCACGTAGAAGCTCCGGTGGAAATGAGGCTCGAATCTATTAAAATAAAATGAAACATCCTCATGTCACGTCTTTTATTACCCTATGCTTCTCATCAAATGGCAACGCCCGCTACGCTTGATTTTTTCGAGACACGAGCGTTAATAACCTGCCTGACCGTTGTCGAATGCCCAGAATTATGGCACCACGAACGCTCCAAGCAACACACCAAGGATACCGGGGCAAATGAGGCTCAAATCAAGACCAAGGATTTCGGTGGAAATGAGGCTCAAATCAAATCAACAAGGATCCCCTCCTACGTCAGCAAGGCCAACGTGAATAGAGTGTGCGCGCCCAGAAGTCGTAGATACCGGAGCGAGAATTACCCTGTGAAGGAATTAGATAGAGATAAAAGAGCCAGAGCGAGAATTGCCCTGTGAAGGAATTAGATAGGCGACAATTAGGGGTGCGAAAATTGCACTGTGAAGGAATTAGATAAGCGATAATTAGGGATGCGAGAATTGCCCTGGAAAAACGGGGTGCTAGAATTGCCCTGGAAATAGGGGATGCGAGAATTGCCCTGTGAAGGTATTAGATAGGGATAGAAGAGCCGCAGTGAGAATTGCCCTTTGAAGAAATTAGATAGGCGATAATTAGGGGTGCGAGAATTGCCCTGTGAAGGAATTAGATAGACGATAATTAGGGGTGCGAGAATTGCCCTGGAAAAACGGGGTGCAAAAATCGCCCTGGAAATAGGGGATGCGATAATTGCCCTGTGAAGGAATTAGATAGGCGATAATTAGGATGTATATTATTTGTTAATGTGTCTGACTCAGGCGCTGTATTTCTCGGACATTGTAGTTATATGTTAAGACAAATCGATCAAGTTAGTTACTGATGCTTCATAGAGATACCATGAATGGAGTTTTTTTGTGAGTCGGCCGATGCATTTGGTAGATCGCATCTCGAGTGCTCTGTTCTATTGGGGTCAAGTGAGGTACTGATGGTACATAGAGGCTGCCCGTGACGGGGTGGGGGGAAGAGGGGAGTCACTCGCGCAAGATAGGGGGCTACATAAAAACACCCCTGGAGATAGGGACTCAATATATATTTTGTGAAGGAATAAGGAGGTCTTTAGCCACATAGAGACAATTACTCAAGTTGGTTTCAATGTAGGCATGACAGTTAGCGATTTTTTATTTCTGGATGTATGGTCACACAACGATCTTTTTCACGAGAAATATAGTCCTCTTGGAGAATGTTTTTTCTGACGGTATCTTTCAGTTTCCTTACGAATTTTTTTTGCTTGCATTGCTTACGTACGGATTATAAAGACGTAGGTTATTAGATCGTGTCACCACTATATATGATTGTACAGGAATATTTCGTACGGCATGATATATTACTAGGATTGTTATTGAATGACTCATTTGAATAGAAGTTTTTACTGCTCGAACCTATTTTTAGGCTAATCGAAGTTCTTATGCAAGAAATTGGGCTATATTTTATATTGCACGATTGATATTATTGATTAAATCCATTCGCTTTGTCGCATTTAACGATATATTTTTCAGTGTTTCGTCTGGAGCCAATGTTAGGGTTAAAACAGATACGTTCGCGTACTTTTTTAGATGAGTTTTTTCTGTAGACAATGAAACAAGATTTATTTATACATATATTTAATAATGAAATACACATTTGGGGATAATATTCACGCATGTTCGCAAACATATTACATGTGGACATATTATATA
>SDVV010014264.1:0-14854 GCA_016164225.1 Gammarus roeselii | reverse complement strand
TATATATTGCTTCATCATATTCTGAATTAATAAATGTAAAATGTTTATTTATCAAAATATCGTCATATATTCCTGTTCTTTTTCTATCCAACTTTTCTATGAACTACTTTGAGAAGAAATGTCGACTCGGGTGTGTAAACAGTGGATGGGCTCTGACATTTGCTCTTGAAGTTCGTCCCAGCCTGCCAACCCTGTGAAATAGACGACCCGCGACTCGTATACTAAATGCTTACTGACCGACGGCCGCACACAGCATTTTAGTTCGTCAGGTTATTTCATTTTCAAATGAGCAACGGAGGAATATCACTGAAAGGCCTTCAACAAACATTTAGCGGAGGAAATTGCGTCCGACTCAGATCGCCCCCGCATGTTGGGGGGGCGCAGATCGTGCGGGTCACAAGCGACAGTGGGTCAGTTGAGCTGTAGCTAGTGGCTGACTTCGGTAGACGAGAGGACGATAGGGAAAGAGTCAGCCTAGTTTTGTAAAATTGTGTGCGCATTAGCAAAAGGGCTTGTCTATTCTTGCATGAACGGAAGAATATTTCTTAGCGTTTCAATGTTTATTGATAACAAACACAGACATCTCGTTCATAATACACCACGGTGTAAGTAAGCGAAGGGGTGTTTTCCTGCGCAGCTGCGAGTCAGAAGCCTTGCCCGCTTATGAAGATCAGCCTCTTGGCGTTACACGGAGAGATCGCTGGTGCCTGATGAGTCTCCTAGAAGCCCATGTTTCACATGTCTAATACGCTAATACTTCCGCTTGTCGAGTTGGTGAAGTCAATTCAATCAGGCTATGAGCAACCCAAAAATAGGAATGGAATATTTTTTTAGTTAGAAAATGGAACATTTTACTATCAACAACCCGTAGGATTCGTACGATCCGTTCATTACAAGTATAAATAAGAATGCCTCCGACAAAATCTTACTGAAACCCTTCTTCATTGATCTATGCATTTTTTTCTTATCATGTGTAAATGAGTCATTCATATTGCATTATTATTCCATCACCCAATATCAGTCCATGTCATTCCCCTTGAGAGCGCATGAAACAAAAGCTCAGAATTCTACTCTGTATGCAAATGAGGCGCCCAATGCAATCTAGCCGGAGGTATTTAATATTCCACCTCCGAGGTTCATTAATAAACTATTAGCATAAATGATTGGAGCGGAGACTGGTCTCGACTCATGGACTGAGGCAAGGGTCCCTGGGCTGAGGGCCTGACAAGACTGGTAGTCCCCCATCGTCCATCACCAAGAGGAGCGGCGACAGAGCTAACCAGACGGTCGCAGGCAGTGATTGAGAGAAGACGGCGAGTAGACGAAGAAAACAAGCCAAGTGATTGGAAACGGTTTTTAATACATACAATGATTGGAAATTGTGTTCTTATTGTTTTTGAAAAGTTTCTGAACTGAGCTGTATGAGCAACTCAAAAAGTTCGCTTCTAACGGAAGAAAATGAAAATGGCAGCCGACATGGGAATGTGCTTGGCAATATTAATGATTTCCATAGGTAATCATAAGAGTTGATACAAAATAATTTCACCTTTCAGGACTTGAAATAATTTGTAATTTATTTTCAGAACAAATATTTTGAAGGTCTCATTGTCGGAAATTGAGTAGAAATCGTGGAAGAAAAAAGTAGAGGGAAGCAAAATGGAATATATTTATTGCATAAAATAGTCACAGCGACAATTGGCTAATTTTTTATGATTCTATGAGTAAGGAGTCAAGAAATATGTATGTTCAACAAAGCGCTTCATGGATAGACATAGGACCCTGGGAATATTTTTTTTTTCGCTGACCCAGCAGGTGCAAGGATGTGCTAGTTCAATAATTAGTGTTTGCTGCATTCAAAAAGTGAGATGCTAATATTGCGAAAAAATATCTGTTAGCAATGATATTTGGAAAGAGACTATGCTTTATCACTTGTCCAGTCTCTATAAAAGAGTTCTATCAAATTCTTCTAACGTCTTCTACAAAATCTTTTACAACGAAATTATGTGCTCGTAAACATTTAGTTTCTGCTCAAATTGGACATCAGAGGTTTGGAAAAGTATTTTCTGAAAACCCGCGCCAGAATAATTTATTGTCATGCTAATGAAACTTTTTCGGCAAAATTTTAATCGAGATGGTAATTCAATTTGTGTTGAACTGCCGGAATTTGAATCTATGATATGTCCCTAATTGTGGATTAGATTAAGGAAACAAAACGCGCCCAAATACTCACGTCGAGATGTTTCCTTGAAAGATGGGTGGGGAATAGTCAACGAAGCTTTAGAAATACACGCACACATACAGGACAGGGAAATGACGATGGTAGGGATAGGAAAAAAGGCCTACAGCTACTATCACCAGTACCTACTGGCTACCACCCCACTACTACCCGGGACATTTCAGCCCCGGAGAGGAAACGGTCGAGTGTCAGATTGACATTTTCAGGATCGAGGAGAGTGGAGATGGTAGGGGAATCATTAGGTTTCAGGCGGTCGCATCTCAATCGTTCGAGCGGAGACGGCCATGCCCATACGCCTAACGGACCCATACTCCAACTAGGTATTGAGTGTAGGTCGAAACGAGCATCTGGGTTGAGGTTTTAAAAATAGCATTCGCATGAGTTGGGAACCATCACGCCCAGTTTGCCTAGGTACTGATCCTTCCCAGGGTGTTCAGAATAAGAAGTCTTCTGTACACTTGTGGTTACTTGGAGGCTGTTGCACTTCAGGTGGAGATGTAGGAGGGACCTCTCCTACGGATAGCTTTGCAATTGGCTGATCTAGAGTTTAAATCAAAACAGGTATATAGGTCATTACATTTTGCTTAAATTAAAGATTTGAGGAGCACTACGCTCAGTTACTTGGGCATTGGTCCTTCTCAAAGTGCCAATGCATTCCAGCATTTCGCATTCCAAGGTGAGGTGTCAAAGGGGCATCTCCTAGGAGAAGAGTTGCACTTGCCAGATCCTGACTTTAACCAGAAGATTGACAAATAAAACTTATTTAAATTTTGAAAAGAACGCAGAGCTTGATCTAAAGAGGGCACAAAGTATTTACATTTTGAAAGTGACATAACAAAGAAGTGACATTGTGTCGACACTGGGCCCTCTCAGAGGAATACCCTGCTGTCTCAACAATGGTCAACTCCATGTTAGGCATGACGACGACTCGAACCTCTGTGAGAATGAGGTTTAACAGTCATCACGTCGCTCCGTTCCATGCACCATCGGCTTCCGCCCCGGATCTGTGCTATACGGAAAATAACCTTTCATTCTCTTAGCTGCACCGACCACTGCTCTGGAACTTGATCTGCTGCGGAGCTGAGAATAAGGTTAGTTGTTGGTTTTCCTAGAGTATTTCATATTTCAAGTTGCAATGCCAGAGAGGGGTCTGCAAGGAATTGAGTTGCACGTGATAACTCGTGAGCTTATTTCTAAAGAATAAATCATATTTCAAGGTGAGACGCCAGAGGGACATCTCCAATGAATAAAGTTGCACTAGGTAACTCGTGATGTTAACCAGAAGAAACACATGCATTCAAATTTTGAAAACAATAACGCTGAGTTTTATCAGAAGGGATGCACAGAGTATTTAAATTTAGAAAATGCCGTAAGATAGAAAGTACCATCGTGTCAACAGGGTCCCGTCATAGGAAGATACCCACTATCTCAACAATGGTGATCTCACTGTCAGGCTTCACTACGACTCGAACATCTATGGGAAGTATGTTATCGGTTTCTAAGTCTCTCTGCTCCTTGCAACACTGGGTCCCGCCTAGGATATGTGATGTAAGAAATAGGACCGTTAACCTTCTGGTTGCCAGGACCACTGCTCTAGGATAAGATCTACGTTGAGGTGAAGATATTGTTCGTAGTTGGCTTTAGTTTCATTTAGTTTCTTTCTTTCTGACACAGGATAAGGAGAAAAAAGTGAAAAAATATATCCTTCCTACTTTACGCCGCACCGTTAAGTTGAGCAGCCTGCTCTCCTCTGGTGTGGGTTCGATTCCCGGATGTCATTGAGGTGTATGGGTGGCTGCGAGTTGCCGCTGAGTCACCGTCAAACTCTCACCCAGTACACTGTAGGAGTTGTTATCGTACCATAATAATAAAATTACTAAAAATAATTGAGTCCTTCTGAATCTACACCGCCTCATCGAGTTTGAGCAGCGGTTTCGATTCCCTGGAATATCATAGTCCTTTATCTTCTTGTATCCGTTTAGGGTTTAGGGCTGCAAATAGTTTCTCAGGCTAGCGGAAATTGGTGGCACAAATAAGGGTTAAGGGTTAATTGCGAGTTGCCGTTTTGGGCTCACTCTCAGTACCAGTGGCTCTGACGTAGGTTTAGGGGTGGATGCGAGTTTCCGTAACTACTCTCACTTAGTACATCTCATTGGGACGCCCAAGTCTTTTTGTTGGTAGACAGCAGCAAGATTGCCTCCTGCCGCTGTGTAGTTGAAGTTGGCATTGTGGCACCCCCATGTGCATAACGGTACATTTTTTACATTTAATGGCACCTGTCATGCTTCTGACCATTGGATGAGGTTTTCGACATCTTGTTGGATTGCGGGTCTGTCCCGCTCCCTCCTAACTGAATGGCCGAGCTTCGTGTTATCGGCAAATTTCGATACCTTGCACAGAAGCCCCTCATCTATTTTGTGCACAAATATGAAGGAGAGGATCGGACCTAGGACGCTGCGCTGAGGAACACCAGAGACAACCTGGGCTCACTCGGACATGCCCGTGACCGATGTTAACTCTTTGCATGTGCCCTTTTAGCCAGGCGCTTAGTCAGTGAGGTACTAGTCAGCGAGGGACGTTGATCGCATTGTTGAAAAAGTCCAGAAGATTCGTCAAAGAGCTCGTGTTCCAGCCGAAGCCGTGCTGAGTGTCGTGAAGCAAGCTGTTGTCTTCAAAGTGATCGGCGTGATGATCACGTATCAATCTTTCGATAGACTTGCACACGATCGACGTCAAACAGATCGTTCGGTAATTGCTGGGCGATATTGGTCACCTTTCCTGATGATCGCCTTAACATTAGCAGCCATCCAGTCTCCAGAGACCTTACTATTTGCCATCGACTGGATAAAAGATGTGGGCCAGAAAATCTGTCAATTGTTCACGATCAACCTTGAGAACTCTTGAATGGTGTCTTTCGGGACCAATCGACTTGTAGGTGTTTAGTCCTTCGAGTTGTTCAGCAACTTCCTCTCGGGTGAACACAGAGTCTTTGATGGTAACTTCGCCAGCATAAACATTATCTTGTCGTAGCCGGGACCCTCAACTGTGAACACTGAGCAAAATAAGCTATTCATGCCACTAGCCATGTTATCAAAAGATTTTCCGAGGACACCTTCATGATCCATTAACCGGCCAAATGATTCCCTAACAATTCTACGCTCGCTGACGCAGTGATAGAATTCTTTTTGGCTCTCTTTTGCGCCATCCGTTATGTTACTCTCGCACGTGTTTCTCTCGATCGGACTAGTGGCTCTCCTACGCGCCAGGCGATCCAATTCTGCCTCCTCTTCCGTGTTGCCGTTCCGTCGTTAGTTAGTTGATCGCGAAGATTCAGACCTTTGCGACTTCGACATTCCACGAAGAGGGCTTGGCCCAATAGGCGGAATCAGTTGTCATCAATGGTATACTTAGGTCGCAGGCCTCGCGAACTCTCTCCTTGAGAATCGTGAGCAAGCATCTATCGTACCCTCTTTGAGTCATTCGATCAAATCAACCGCAATTATTTGCTGTCCCATCCCTGGAAGTTTTCACGGGCAATTAGATGGCGATTGTTTTGGCCAGCACCTCCTAGTTTGTTGCCAAATATGATGTTGCCGACCAAGCGCTCCTCAGTTGACATGACTAGGTCCAGTACGATGTTCCCCCGGGTCGGATCACGAACATACTAGGTAATACTATTTTTGACGATAAACTCCGTTAGTTTGTTTCTTATGGCCTGTAAAGCTAGGCTCACCCAGTCAATAGACAGGAGATTGAAGTTGCTGAAGATGATAGTCTCATGGTTATTTGAAACCACTTTCCCGCTTGTCATAGAGTTGTGCATCGTGTTCCGCGAGAGTATGGCTGTTGCGGTACACCAATGCCAGCCAGCTTCAATGTCGCATGTGCCTCTTTAACTTCTGCGTTGAGTATTTCGCAAGAAACTGTGACGAGTGGCATGGTAAGAAATGGGTGCAGCTCCTCCTTCATGTACAGCACGGACCTACGCCCTCTTGTACTAGAGGTGGGTGTGTCCAAGGTAAACATTTTGTAGCCTGGTAGCAGAGATTGAGCCATGTTTCGTTTATGTCAATGACATCAAACGATTGCAGGGTCACCAGTCCCCGCAGTTCGACCAACATAGCGACATAGGATTACGCGTTATAGGATAAGACCTTAAGACACTGCGTGTCTCGGTCTTCGGCTTCTCCATAGGGAGTGTCTGAACCTGGAGGCTGCGTTTCAGGATCACATCCGCCTCTGGAGTTGCCTTCATTTCCACGATTTGCACGTTTGTACGTTTGTGTGAGTCTTGTAAGGCATCTACCGTTCCCGCAGTTTCCTCCTCTTGCAGCGACTGATTGGTCATTCCTCTCGCCGGGGGGATTTGCTACGGGCACGGAACCCTCTAAGTAGGATTCTCTGCGGCCAAAACTGAATCGTTTAAAACACGCTGGATTCCTCGCTTTTAGACATAATCTGCCTTAGCACTTATATGGAGTAGTCTGCCTTGTCTAGTCAGGTGTAGACAGTCTTTTAGGAAAAGATCTCGTCATTATCATTCATTCGTGGTATGATGGATGTGATGTCCACTCTATTCGTCTTTGCAATAAGGTCAGAGATCAACTGCCTCTACTTGGTTAGCAGATTTTTCGACCTCTTCTGCTTTAGATCGTTGGTGCCAGCATGACAGATTATGATAGTATCTGGGTTTGCAGATAACCCGCCTCTTTGTCCGACACCGATGAATGAATTTAACCGCCTGATAACGGAGGATTGAGTCACCTATGCCAAACGATTCAGTTTCGGCGTCCATGTCCGTAAGTCTTTCAAATGTGTTCCGCGTTGGCATCCCAAACGCGGGTTGGTTCACAAAAGTGAACCGGTTCTGGACCCGCTGAAATCCATCTGAATCTTAGCCGCCCGGTCGAATTAGGGTGCGGTTTCGATTCTCTGGTATCTTGGTCCGAGACAACGGCTTAGTACCGGTTTTTGGTTTCCAGGCAGCCGATGACTTCTTGGAGTGACGAAAAGTAGGTGTTCGGGACTTGGGTTTTGGGGTGGTAGCCAGAAGCGACCTCACCTCCCTTCCCGGTATCTTTGACAAGGGTTTGGGGTGGATGCTAGCTGACGCCAGGTCATTGCGAGCCTTCTCCATGACCACGTAGGTTTCTACTCTGGGTTGAAGCAGAAGACTCATGATCCTGCTTCGCAGATATAATGTCCTCCTTTACCGTTCGCATTTCACCTTCCATCTCCTCTAACGTACTCACGCATACGCGCGGTCTCCTCCTTCACCCCCTCCAGAACGCCGTTGGTCCAGTGTGCCGACTCGCTGATGACGGTGAACAGCTAGTCTCAAGAGCGAAGACCTTTGCAGAAGGCCGTCGTCCACCCCGTCGTCGTCGTCTCTCCTCCGCGGACCCTGGAAGGCCCTCAGGACCTTGTCCGTCTTGCCATTAACCTCACAGAATAAGCAAACAAACCGCTTTACGTCCTACTCCTCAACATTTCTGGAGACGTCCTTGTTCAGCCTAACGAATTAGGCAGACCGAGCTGGGCAAGAGAAGCAGCGGCTTCTCATTCTCGGGGGAGTGCGACTTCTTCGCAGTTCTACTGCACGCGCGAGCTTTATTTAATAAATAAGGCACCTACACTTCAACAATTATTTATAGATCAGTTATTTGCTAGCTAGCTGGCACGAACACTACAATAGCACGACAAATAATCCGAAACAGATTCAAAAAGAGTTCCCCCGTAAACACCTACTCAAACCTTTCTGATGTTGACTCGTGTCTCAAACATTACCTCACTAACTTCGGAAAATATTAGTGAAAGCTTCATTATATTTGTTGATTTTTTTGCGCATGTGACATCAATGATCACGATAAATTAATAACATTTGTTAAACAATCTGTATTTTGATGATGCCTTACCTGACCAACCTCTGGAAACGAATCAATGTGAGGGTCGTAATCGCGGTATAAAGCTGAAGTACCTACAAAACGACGTTTTGGGTTATTATCACAGTGAGCTGAAACAAGGCACCCTAGAGGTCCATTTGAATGTCCTTGGCATAAAGCCCTGTCAACTTTACGGATGCTCAGCAGCCTCGTCTCGCGACCGAACAGCATAACTGAACTAATCCTACAGAAAAACGTAACCTTGAATCCCCATTTTCTCCAGAGACAACCTAAGAACACACCGAAATCCTATACCACATCTGAACCTAGCAATAATTTTCTAACAGTAGCAGCAAATAAACCCAAATAATTTACCGGAAATCTTGTTCCTGCAGTAATATCCTGCAGTTGATGAGCATTTTATTCTGAGGCATACTAAAAAAGCCCAAAAACCCTATAACAACACATGAACTATCAGGAATAAATTACACTTCATCAAATAGATCAAAGTTTTTTTATCAAAAAATTATATTTCGATAGTAAAAATCAAAAAGAGAAGATATAAATCATAAAAAAAATCCCCATGAGAAAAAACAATTATTCAGATTCTCAACCTAGGGCTCAACATGCAATGCAAACCATGATATACAAAAATTCGTTCCACAAGCATACAAAATCACAGCATATATTCAACGTGATAGTCTAACAAGATCTGAAACCGACAGATAGTACTTAGACTCGCACCAAACAAACTTAAATAGCCCTATGAAAATCTCATTTCCAACAACAATACCCTACAGAGGAAGATCAATTTCTCCTTAGCCTAACTAAAGCATGGCCAAAATCCAATTTCAACAACTGAACCTATCAATAAGTTTTTAACCGTAGCAGAACATGAACCGAAGTATTTATATTAAAAGTCTACATCATGAGCAGCATCCTGTATCAAGACCAAAATAAAGCAAAAGATCTAACACAAGCTCAAAATAAAATGACATATTGCAATTGGAAATCTGAATTTGGACCAGCAATATCTTACAACGAAACCAAAACATAGGATAGATTTCTAATACTACTGCAGAGTACAATGAATTACGCCCTGTCAATAATCAGAGTCATACAGAAAAAATATATAGTGTATGGCCATTCTTCTCACCTCCTCATAAAAACAAGACCAAACGCTATAACAAAGTATAAACCTAGCAATAATTTTCCAACACATATTCCAACACCACAACAAAATAGCAGAAATTATCCTATAGAGAACAATCAAACGAATTCAATGCTTCTCATACAAAACTCAACCAATATCAAGCGTAAATAACCTAACAGACCGTTTCACCGATTTACTTGAATATCCATATAATAAATCAAATTTTCAATGGCTACCTCCTAATATTCCTGTAACAGTCTAAATAACTATTCAAAATTGTAAACCTTATCTATAACAAGCACTACATCGATCGTCAATTACTGTTCACATATAACCATGGAATAATTTACAACAAATTTATAAAATATACCTAAAGAATAACACTAGATCAAACATAACCTCCAGTCCAATAGGAAAAACTGATTACGTGAGACGATAATGTCTATCACCATGCTGGGGTGTGCCGAGAAAAACATGACGCCGATCGTCGCTGCTGCTACAATACTCGAACATTATATATGCATACAATAAACCTGCAATAAACTATACAAAAGTCATAGTACTCTTGTCCACAGGAAAATAACTGACAACAAGATATGAACAACAAGAAATGAACGAGCGCGCAGGATAAATTTTTCAGAGGCGGAACCATCTTTTGCCAGCATAGACCTCTATCCCTCACCCTCCTCCTACTAACAATTTAATTTTGAAAAAACTGTACAATCATCCCCATCACACTAGTCCAACAGAAAACTGACACCAAGGTGAGAAAACAGGATAAAACCGACTGTACCGGACAAATTGACCAAAGGCACAACAAACTTTTTAACTCCAACCCCAAATAATGTAGCTACGAACAATAATGTGAACTGCAAAGTGTACAATAAGTATACGAAGCAGCCCCCAACACGGTAGTCCATTGCAAAAAATTGATTACAAGATAAGATACCTAAAAAATAATACTTCCATATAACAACTATCCCATAAAACTGTATTATATATGAGTATAAATGAGCCGCACAACACACCACGCAGCAGGAAAAACTGATAACATAATTAGACGAAAAGATAAGACCGATTGCGACGAACAAATTTTTCCGGGGCGTAACAAACTTTTCCCACACGAAACAATTGAGCAATGGACCTATATACTACTAACAACAAACGAACATACAATTCGGAAATGACTCAGAAAAAATACACTTAACATTCGGAGCTGATAACAAGATAAGAAAAGATAACACCGTATAGCCAACCCAACTAAACACACATAACCATATAATAACTAAAAAATAAACCAACAAATAAAACATTCGTAAAACTCACATAATATATACACATACACAAGAAATATGCACCTAGTGTATCACCACAATAAACCCTAACAATAACAATTCACACACAAGACTCCACTCAAGAAAACAAGATAAGACCGACTGTGCCGACCGAGCCAACCACCACACCGAAAATGTGAAATGCGTTAGCGGTTGCCGTAGATTTTTTTGCGCTACTCATATCCTTATTACTTCACCAAAGTGGAATTTGTACCCCTTCCTTCTACTTATAAGTGAGGTTCATTAACGCAGCAATTGTCTTCATAACAGCTTATACTGACGCATGCATGGTAGCTACGTATCATTGGTTTATTGAGATATTTATGAGCCTGTCAACCTGTCATTGTATTTAAATAAATTGTTATCCAATAAAAGCATAAAAGGTTGCCTGGAAAACTCTTGTTGAACTCTTGCATATACAATTCAGCTAAGGACCTCAAACTAATGGAATAAGAAAGAAATCATACTATTTTTGCTCAGAGGAAAAGAGAGATTTGCTTATTTTAGCATCGAAAGTTCGCATAATGAAGTGATAGCTTTGGTAGTCAGTCACTTGTCATGTTTTCACACACAACGACAAGATTTCCCAAATTTCTCAAACTGTTATTGTAGAAGAATGACAGTGTATAGCTCATGGTCCAATCGCCGTTATTGCTCGGGCACTCATGCCTGCGACCAACTTGACTCTGTCGCCGCTCCTACTCGTGATTCAGGTAAAGGGCCACGCACCTATCCTGTCAAGCCACCCAGCCAATGCGTCGGGGCTAGTCTCCACCTCAATTATTTATGCTAATAGTTTAATAATGAACCTTGGATCCAGGGTTGGACTTTTTAATATCAATGGCCAGATTGCATCGCTTATTTAGACAGAGAGGGAAATTCGGAACAGCTGTCTCATTTGCATAAAAGAAAAACTGCAGGGACAGAGTGAATATTAACTTGAGTGATATCATTTTTCCTATTTCTTGATGAACACTGAAGACGTTTTTATTCGTTGTATTTTGCTTAGATATGCCATTTTGGTCTTGACTCTTCATACACACGCAGTAAATTTCCTGAGGGCCTAACACCAGGATTCACAGAAGAGTGGAGGTGCAAATAGCGATTTCAAAAAAGTTTCTTGCCGCTAACATTGGGGTTTCCAGCTAGTTCTTTATTGATAAGGGGAAGATATAAATGGGAAATCTTTGAAATTTAGGGTAAAACCATTTATTTCTTGGATAAAAATCAATTAGCGCTTGTTTTTCTCAGTGCACTTCAAATCTTATTGTAATTTGCAAATAAAACTCATCTACTGACTTAATTATACATTCACGATATATTTATTTTATTGAAAAAATATTTACTAATCATACGTTCGGATAGAACTCTGATTTGACGATTGATGTTCTCGAGCTTCAACAAATAATCTAGAAACTATGCGCACAAACAAATCGGAGACAAAATGGGAATATTTAAAATCGTTCTAAAGACGCTGAACTTGTATTGCAAATAGTAATGGTAACACCGATTCTCTAAATTTAACAAATTACATCTGTAACAATGTAAGATCAGACCTACGAGCTTTAATTTTTGAACCTTCTAAAAAAATCGATGAACAGCAATCAATTATTTTACAGTTGAGATTGATAGGCCACATTGTTGAATTATAGATTATCGTAATTAAACATGCATCAAAACTATATTAACGCTTAATTGGACGAACTTATTATTGTATTTTATGAACGTATTATATTTTAGCACGAACCTTTCCTACACATTTAATACCAAATATAATTACCAAACAACAAACCAATGCTAACTTTAAAAACGGAAAATTCATGCGAACTCAATGGTTAATAATTGCCCAAAGGTCATCCCTGTAAATCGGCGTCTAAAATTTCAGTCATGACGCTTTCCTCACACTGTGGTGAAGACGCTTTCCTCACACTATGGTGAAGACGCTTTCCTCACACTGTGGTGAAGACGCTTTCCTCACACTGTGGTGGTGCAGTGAGTCTGTGCTCACTGCACCACCACAGTATAAGGAAAGCGTTGTGCTGCAACTTAGACCGTCGTGCTCATGCAACCTCCTTGCGTCAGTGGCACATTGCACTTATGAACGAAACAATTTATTTTAAGGTATTTTCCATACTGTTAGGGCTAGATTGGGACGTAAAAAAATAATATATATGTCATGGACGGTTGGAATTTTTCCGGGTGGTTCCCAATATTTCCACGGTTTGTACTTCATATGTAGATGTCACTAGACTTTAGACACTCACCAGTCCCCATACAAGCACTTCACACTACTGATCCAAAATAAGGTAGACGTGATCAGGACTACTTCAATGGCAACGTTATCTGGGAAAACCAAACGGCAGGTGAGATGTAGTAGAAAATATGAAGTATCCTCTACCGTCTCATATATTTTCGATCTGCCGCGGATGTAGGAATATTACGCCAAACGCTAGACCCATGAACGACTTTTCCACGCTATTGCGCGACCACCGAGACACCGAATGAGAACCCAGATGACGGCAGACAGCGAACCGGTAAGCTGATTGCATTTCAACAGGCTCGTGCCTTTGCTTGGTCACCAGACCTAGCGAAGTCAACGCACTGCGAGTTCGCGACCGAACCACTAACACTCAGCAAGTTCACTGGCCAGCTCAGCAAATTCACTGGCCAGCTCAGCAAATCCATTGACCAGCTCAGCAAATTCACTGACCAGCTCAGCAAATTCACTGGCTAGCTCAGCAAATTCACTGGCCAGCTCAGCAAATTCACTGGCCAGCTAAGCAAATTCCCTGGCTAGCTCAGCAAATTCACTGACCAGCTCAGCAAATTCCCTGGCAAGCTAAACTGTGGTCCCAGGATGGCGGACGCTGATGTGAGGCGTCACGTACCACCAGCTGTCAAGGGAACCAATTTCAGTCGCTAGTTTTTGATGAAATATTCCAAGGCTAATTGCAGAGCATGCTACAGTAGGAGGGTGAAATAGCCCGTCATGAACAGCATGATATTCATGATAGCCAGAGGTACAATTTTTTGGTCGAGGGCTAATGGGAATCTTAGAAGCGGCAATTAACGTATGTTATACGAGTATTTTTCATTAGTTAGCACCACTTCTATTACAGTGTCATAATAGGTCGCGGTACCTGAAACCTTTTCATTAACATCTTCATAAGTAACGGTACGAAGACAGTATAAAAACAAACTAACGAAACATATGTATTGCCTGATATGTTTCTAGCGAACTCTGTATATATCACACAGACAGTGAAATGATCAATTTGCATGTGGAACATGCGTATATGTGTAATTGTGAATTCAATTACAAGATGAAACAAACAAATAACCCGTTGATTAGCTTGGTGTGAACTGCTCTGGTGCAAATAGTATTTGATGGTGTAACACTTTCGATGGGAATAATTTGTCAAGGAGCTAACTATTTCTTCAATTTTATGAAATTCCTATGGTTTTCAGCGAGCCAAAATAAGCTCTTCTGTACCGGAATTTCTGTTGTACGTGAGGGAAACGCTTTCATGTTTGTTCTGAATAAATAGCAGATCAATTTATAGGAGTATGACGGGCTTGGACTCCAATATTATTATGGACCGTTATAAAAGAGCCAATTTATCATCCACTCGTAATAACACGTGCTTTAGTGTAACATGCGTAATAACATCAGCTTGGCAAATATTTTTAGAAAAAATATTGAGCACGTTTCAAATAGATTTCAAGTTTGTACATGTACAGAACGACTCAAAAAATAATGCGCTCCAAACTATTGAAAAGTACCTTACGGCAATGATGGTTTTTTGACAAAATAATGTTTGTCAGTCAGACGGCTTTACTGAGATGGATTAGGTTACATTAAAGACACAAATCGAGCACATGTGTTCATGTAAAAATGTACCCTTGAAGGAAGAGTAGGATATAGTCAACGAAGCTTAAAAGTTTCACAATCATGTACAGGAAAAGGAAGGTTAAAAGGATGCATCTACCACCACCAGTCCCAACTGGTTTTCACTCCTCTATCTCTCTCTCGCTCTCTCGCTCTCTCACGCTCTCACTCTCGCTCTCTCTCGCTCTCTCTCGCTCTCTCTCGCTCTCTCTCGCTCTCTCTCGCTCTCTCTCGCTCTCTCTCGCTCTCTCTCGCTCTCTCTCGCTCGCTCTCGCTCTCTCTCGCTCTCTCTCGCTCTCTCTCGCTCTCTCTCGCTCTCTCTCGCTCTCTCTCGCTCTCTCGCTCGCTCTCTCGCTCGCT
>SDVV010014263.1:0-14763 GCA_016164225.1 Gammarus roeselii | reverse complement strand
TATATATAATCAGCTTCAAACAGAAGCTGAAGCAAAAATCTACGCTTCTTTTATGACACACACTGAAATTACGCTACGGTAACAACGTTTCGCTCATCTACTCGGACACTGACTCGTTGCTGATCTTGTTCAAAGGTGTGGCTAATATTGAGGCAGAAATGCGGCAATCTCCGCTGGCTGAATACATGGACTTCTCCAACTACCCCAAAAATCATTCCTTGTACGATGAAACCAAGAAAATGACAGCTGGGACTACTGAAAAGCGCAACGGTGCGCTCGTCTACTCGGACACAGACTCGTTGCTGATCTTGTTCAAAGGCGTGACCTACATTGAGGCGGAATACATGGACTTCTCCAACTACCCGAAAAAATAATCCATTCTACGGTGAATCCAAGAAAGGACATCCGGGACTACTGAAAGGCGAAACAGCTGATAACTACCCGAGTGAAATCATTTGCTTGCAGCCACAGTGTTACAGCTTGCTGCTCAAGTCCGAGGGCACAAAATCAGCTGCTAAAGGTGGCAATTACCAGACACAAGCCAAAATCAAACATGAACATCCATAACCAGAACTCCAAATGACTACCATACACCTATGGTAGTCATTTGGAGTTGATCCAAGTTTAACGTGAATTTGTAAGTTCTTGTGGATGTTGGTCTTAAGTTCCATGGGTTTGTTAAAGAGGATATGCGACGAGCTGCTGGTCGTTGTAGTGATTACTTAGGTCGTCAATGAACAGATACCCAGATTTTATGGCCACACTCTTTGGGACTCATGTCGGGCCCCTTCTTGACAACTGCACATGTGTACGGATTCTTGGTTTGGTGCAGGATGTGACTTTGCTCGAAGCTGTTCAGAGAAATGGTCTAAACAGATGCATGGTGTGTCAGAGGTATTTTACCATGACTGGCTATCTCCTCTAAATTTTATTCCATATCAGGGGTAACATCCTGAGAAGGGACCTAATAAAGCATTGTAGAGTTTGTTGTTATGACACAGTGGGCTTTAATTTTCCTACTATAGACACAGTATCTTAGTTAGTCTAGGAATTCGTTTCAGATTGAACCGGTATCGTAGTATTATTATTTTATTACGCATGAACTCAGGATTTGTTATAACTGTCATATATTTTCGGTATGGCTTGTAAGTTAGCATACGATCTTGGTCATGAACCAGATCACGTGTGATAGTGATGTAGGTTATATCATCTGGGAAGTTGTAGTATACACCGTATATTATCTTAATCAATGTTGGTTTGGGTAGAGTAGAGAATCTTATTTAGATATTTATTGTTTTTGTTGTATGATTTCGAACGGTTATCATAGGATTATAACTTTTATTTGGTTTAAATTCGCCTAATTTCATGTATTGTTGGGTATAAAATACGCTTAATTGGATGTAGTGGTCTAAACTATAGCTGTTTTTGCCTCTCGACATTGGATTTGGGTCCTAAATGTAGTTATCTTGGATCACTAATCTACCAGATTTGTTTAAATTGTTAGTGTTAAAATACTAAATCAGTTTATTATAGACCTTAGCTTGGTTATTAGCTCGCATACCTATACCAGATGCTTATTCCCACATGTCTTACATTTATAAATGCTTGTTAGCCGTTTACAGTTTGTACAGTTAGAAATTTGTGATAGAGTTGGATGTTGTTATGAGATTTCGTACACATTCTGAATATCTTGCTTATTCGAGCCTTCACTATAGGCACTCTAGCATTTTCACACTAGCTTTGTAATGTATTGGCCTTACACCTGACCCATCCTTACCTAGACTAACCAAGAATTATATGAGTTAAAAAAATCATAACAAAATTTAAAATTAAGAATGTTTTTAAAATTCCAAATTTTCGAGGGACAACAGAGCCAAGTCGGTCTATTGAAGTGATAAATTGGCTACTAAAGTAAGGTCCGAGCCTCGAAAATTTGAAATTTTATTATAATTTTAAAATTTGTTATACTTTTTTTAACTCATGTACGCGTACATACGCTTGAACATACACATGTACAAATACATAGTCAACGTTGTGATACTGTTGATGAAGGATAGAGTATAGCTTGATTTGGCGTTTTTTCAATAATAGTGGAGGAAGGGGGGGTGTGCGTACTAAATTTGCAGAATACAAATAAAGTTGAATGAATATAAATTGACAAGAAATTTATGGCATCATCTCAAAATAAATCATGGTCCAGTTTATAAAACTAATGAAGTTGAATACGAAAATAATAGGTGTAAGACGTGAGAGATATAGTCCCAGGAGTCGTTGAAGAAAAATTAAGAAAGCCTAGTGTGAGACCATGTGTCCGTTTGTGTGAAACTGGTAACGAATCTGAATTTCTTATAACATTTGAATAATCTACGTTTAAAGTGGTTGATCTCTGCCATATATCATGGTAGAGAGTGACCACGAAGTGAAAAGGACTAAGGGTAAGTGATGTAAAGAACCGGGTGGAGAGATTCATATGTATAATATACAAATCAATGACGGAATAACTTACAAAAGCATGGTTAAGATAGGTTAGGTTAGGTTGGGTTGAATGCGAATATCAAGTGAAAGTGCTGTAAAATATGTGTCAAATTCAAAATTATGTGAATTACTTATAACATTAAAATAATCCACGTTTAAAATGGGGATCTTTGGAGTGTAAATTGGGGATTGGAAGAGTGTATTAGAACTGCAAATGATAGATAAAAATGTAGGGCCAAGTGGAGATATTTGAAATATATAAATCATAAATCGATGACTAAATATCATACGTGAGCACGAGAATTTTTTTTTCGAACGATGACACATAATTCTTGGTTAGGTTAAACAGTGAAAGCTACAACAGGAGTGCCATCTTATAGCACCACCGAGTCCCCACTAGAAATTAGAAATAATACAGCATACCTATGACAGATACCGACTTTAAAAAGCAATACAAGGGAGGTAGCGAACAGCGCTCACACATGAATCTATCGAAAAGTGATTAATATGAATTACCTATAACATTCAAACAGATTACATAATTTACTTATGAAAAAGGACGAAAGTATGCTCAATCATAATTGGAAGAATGCATCAAACTGGTAATGATAGATCAAAATGTAGAGCCAAGTGGAAGATTTGATATGAAATAAGCCTAAATCACTGAAAGAAATATCTTGCATATGCATGAAGAGTTGAATATCAATACATAATTATTAGTTATGATAGGTTAGGTTGGGTGCGCATAACATATAGATACTCTCACACACACAAACACAAACACATGCACGCAGGGAAAATTGCAGACTTATAGCCAATTGCTACATATGATGATGTTAACGTGGGGTCTCTTACATCATAAATCTACAGCAAATTTGTTACAGATGATAACTATTTTGTATCGGACAGGTGAAGAAAAGCAAGGCCAGTATCCTATGTCAACAGCTAAGTTAAACAATATTTTTTTTAATCTTCTCTACTCAGCCCTAAGCTAAATCAAGTATATGTGTGTGTACGTGTTGCCGATACCGATCCTGCATATGCATACAAAAGTAGATACGTATGCATGGTGTCGGCACCGACACCGTTTATGCATACACAAGTGTGTACGTGCCTACATTGTGTGTGATATTCAATAAGATATGTGAGAAAAAATTGAAGCGAAACGGAGTGATTTGATATGTATATCGCATAAATTAATGAATATATACCATATTTACCTCTGAAATACTTAAATAAAAAAATGCATAACAGTTGTTTGGGTTGGTTAGGTTTGGGAAACTGATCCACATTAAAACCTTGCAACACACGAAGTGAATTGGTTCTATTGGAAGCTACCTACTGAGTCTCATCCAAACATAAAATTTAGTTATTGATAATGTTCTGGAATCTAAACATCTGCAAATGGTATGTGCCAGATCAAAATTGGAGGAAATAGAGGAAATATTCAAACTGTTAATGTTATTATAAATAAGTGCTCGAAGTAGAGAGAATCATATACAACAATTGCATACATAACCATAAGTAATGTAGATTCGTGCCAGATTCGAATATAATATGAATCATACATCACTCAAACAAACGATGTAATTTACACATGAAAAAGGAGCGATATTTGCAAGATCAAAACTGTAGGAGTGTATTCCAACTGCTAATGATAGGTTAAATATAAAGTCCAAGTGGAGAGGTTCATATATATCAATATCATACATAACAATCAAACTTGAATAAAAATACATAATTATTGGTTAGGTTAGATTGACTAGGTATTAATGTATCCGGTAGTGTATGGCAACCATTTTGTATTCATTGATTTTTCTTGTCATTGTTGTTGTACATTGATATAAAAATTCCAAATTATGTACCTTGGGCGTGATTTATATTCTAATTTTTTTTGACTGCGGTCCTTACATCACAGATCTATGGTAAAATGTTAGAGTGGATGTGGTGGATATTCGTGATAATACACGAAGGGGGTAAGCAAAAATAACGTTAAGTAATCGTATTCCAATACCCTATATTAGATAATAAAGACTATAACGTGACATCAAACTGATCATCTCTCAAATCGAGCAACATATCCAACAATACAATAAACATCTTATTGTAACAGTAAAATGTCGAATACATATTGAAAAAATGCGTGTAAATTTATTGTCAACAATTTAACAACTAAAACCGACACTGATATATGCGAGTTAGCATACTTGATCGTTTGAAGTTTACAGTCTACTAACGAGCCACAACATAACATTACGTGAAACTAATCGATAATACTAGGCCTGTAACAAGTAAAGTGGAAAAAAAAGTGTATATACATGAATAAACTACCAAAGGTTGGTAAAACTATAGAGCCAAGTGGAGAGGTTTGATAAGAATAAAGCCCAAATCAATGAAAAATACCTAACACAGGTATGAAATCAGGAAAAAAAAATTCATGGGTAGATTAGTTTAGGATAGGTTTGGTTCAAGGCCAATACATTGAAAACCTAGAGTGAAAATGCTAGAGTGGCTGTAGTGAATGCTCGAATAGGCCAGATATTCTGAATTGGTACGAAATCTCATAACAACATCCAACTCTATCACAAATTTCTAACTGTACAAACTGTAAACGGTTAACAAACATTTATAAAAGTATGACATGTGGGAATGAGCATCTGGTATAGGTATGCGAGCTAATAACCAAGCTGAGGTCTATAATAAACTGATTGAGTATAAAACAAAAACTATAAATATCTAAATAAGCTTCTCTACTCTACCCAAACCCCAGAAGATATAACCTACACCAATATCACACGTGATCTGGTTCATGACTAAGATCGTATACTAACATAAAAGCCATACCGAAAATTTCTGACATTTAAAACAAACCCTGAGTTCATGCGTAATAAAATTACAATACTACGATACCCGTTTAATCAGAAACAAATTCCACGACTAAACTAAGATACTGGGTCTATAGTAGGACAAATCAAAGCCCACTGTGTCATAACAACAAGCTTTACAGTGCTTTATTAGGTCACTTCTCAGCATGCTACCCCTGATATGGAACAAAATTTAGAGGCGACAGCCAGTCATGGTAAAAAACCTCAGACATACCATGCATCTGTATAGTCCATCTTCTCTGAACAGCTTCGAGCAAAGTCACATCCTGCACAAAACCAAGAATCCAAACACATACAGTGGTCAGGAATGGGCCTGACAAGCGTCACAAAGAGTGTGGCCATAAAATCTTGGCATCTGTTCACTGACAACCTAAGTAAATCCCTACAACGACCAGCAGCTCGTCCCAAAAAACTCTCTAACAAACCCATGGAACTTAAGATCAACATCCACAAGAACTTACAAATTCACGTTGAACTTGGATGAACTTCAAATGACTACCAAAGGGTGTAAGCCGCCGTTATACACCAGGACCAATCCATCCAGTAAATCGTCTTCTTAAACGCTAAACTATATACCTGCTGGGGTTTATGGACGAAAATTCCACAAAAATGTAGTACGGATTTACACCTCTTAAACATATATCCCTATGATTACAGTGGAAAAATCATACAACAATAACAATGAAAAAAATTCTAAAGAATTCTCTATCCTGTCGTGTGCAAGATTGTTTTTTTTAATATACCAGGGTATTCATCGTAGTAAATCGATCTACTTATACAAATAAATATAAACGCAACAAGCTTTTGCCTAGGACTCCTCTCACTCCTCTTAAACATTGAAGTATGATGTTATTCCTACAATAAATATACAATAAACTAACAACAAGACCAAGCTTGTAACAAATCGAATCTTCTATATCTATGAAGCTATAATAGCTATAACATACAAAGCTGAATGAAATATATTAAAACATTCGAGTTATAATAAAATAAGACGATCAATTCTCTAACATACCCAAAACATACATTAAAAACCATGATGTGCGAGAAATAAACTTGGATGTAACCTACCAAACAACCAAAGTGAATAAGTTGCTAAGACATGTGACTGATTTACATAACTGAAACCTATAGTAAATGAGGTGGAATACCTCTACACGATATTTATGAGGTGGAATACCTCTGATGGAATTTTTTTCAATGACTGACCAAAACAGGAGCAAAATCCAATCTTCTTTAACTAATGTAACCTCGGCTTAATCGTAGCAGAATGTCATATATACATAAAAAATACCAAAATGATGCAAAAAACGACCAATTATGACTGAAATAATGTGCTACATGTAGGATGCAAGCCTAAAATATCCTAAACATCATATAACTGTATGAGATAACTATTCAAAGTTCCGAAACAATACAAATTCAACATATATCAATCGATCATTTATTTATACATAACACAGTATAATGACTTACAATAAATCCATATTGTTTAAGTGCGCTCCAGCTACTCTCGCTGAGGGGGCATCCTACCGATACTCACTTTACATAAAAATCGAGATAAGACTACTCAAACATGCTGCAGCCGCTTGATAACGGTCGATTTGGAACATGCGGAAACATGGCGTCACCGAGATATCAGGTTCAAAACTAGATAGTGCGTTATGGGTAGACAGATTCTCGGGATGAAGATGCTGTATCAACCCAAAATACAATCAAAAACCAGTCAACGGCCAAACTATTAAACCATACTATTCCTATGAATATTAAATACAAATGAAATAAAAAGATAGAAAAACACCAACCGTTGCCCAAATCCAACCATCAAGATGGTACCAAGCAGGGCCAAACCCACGCTAAGGTTGCACAGCGAGCAATATAACCAACAAATAAATACACAAAATATCCCAATCCAACCACTAGGAACCCACCAATCAACCATCGAATGAGTCAATTAAACGCTAATTTGATATGAATGCAAGCATAATATACATTGAAACTATATAGAATTGTAATCCAGACATTAATATTTTTTGATACAGACACTTAAAACATAGAAATAATGGCAAATCAGCAATTGAAAAAATACTGATAAGACAAAGAACAGCTAGGAGCAGACTCACATAAAGAAACTTCCAGAGCCGTACTGAACTTTTTGCCTAGAGGGCCCCCTACACCCACCCCTCTAAAATAATGGGGTATAAATAAGCATAATTTTGCCATTAAAATATATAATGAACCACATAATTGACCAAAACCTACCCAATACAGCCAGCTAAAGGAAAAAAAAAACATATAAATACAGTAAAACACTAATAAACGGTAAAAATATAAATGTACATAAACACAAACCTTCCTAAATATATTAGAAAGCTGGGGCCGAAGGCCTACCCGTTAGCCACCCGTTGGCCACTTGTTAGCCAGATAAGGTTCTGAAGCAGACTCCTAAGATAAGATAAGATAAGGAGCCGATAAGCTTGATAAAGATTTGATAAGATAGATAAGGATCCGACCGTTGAGGTCATCTGACCATAAGATACTAAATACATCCATCTAAAGAAAAACATATTTAAATTCAATTAAACCTAATAAGTCATAGAAATTAAATGTTCACAACACAAAAATATTCCCAAATACAATCAAAGCTGGAGGCCGAAATGAAACATACTCTACAAATAGATCATACTTTGTTTCAATTTATTGTAAAACACTCATTCAATTGCTTTGTTTATTCTTCACTGTTAGTTAAGTTTCTTTCTCTACTGTACGGAGGCGACAGAAAATTCGCTTATGATGATGCTGCAACGGAAACATGAGCTATACTTTCCCTACTTAACTTATGAAATTTAGAACTTATATAAGTTAAATTCCTGATGAGATTCTAAGTGCAACGAAAAATTATCTTTATAGAGTTAGAGTTTTCATTATCTTAAATGCGAAACGGATTGTCTTTCACGACTATACCTGCTAGGTTGATTTATACCTCATAAACATGGAAACAGTTTGCAACCCGTTTATTTCGAAAAGATTGTGCAGTTTACATGTTTAACTGTCGATTTAAATGTGCGAGATTTTGATGTATGAATGTGAAGACCATAAATAAGACAAATGAGCTCCTGTGACATCTTAATCCTGAAGTTACCCACATGGGTCGCTACAACATTGTTATTGAATTACTATCTCCTAATCCTGAAGTTACCGACATGGGTCACTACGTCATTGTTACTGAATAACTGTCTCCTAATCCTGAAGTTACAGACATGGGCTGCTACGACATTATTACTGAATAACTGTCTCCTAATCCTGAAGTTACCGACATGGGTGTTACGACATTGTTACTGAATAACTGTCTCCTGATCCTGAAGTTATCGACATGGGTCGCTACGACATGTTATCGAATAACTGTTGCCACTCCTGAGCTCGACCAGTAGCCCATAAATTGTATAACTTAGTTAATTTGTTATATTTTGAGCGTAACTTTGCGCAAGCGTGACCGTTAATTGTTCAAAATGAACGGATGACTTTACTGATCATTCTTCGCTCTGCATCTGAACAAAAGAAAAAGTTCACTTCTAGAATCCAAAGAGAAGCCAAGTCCATGAATAATACCACATTAATTATTTTTCTACAGACCAACCATAAACGAGTTTTGTTCGTGATGTTTAAGTAGCGAAAATAATTCCTTTAAGATTGAAGATTAAAAAAAAAAATCAATTATTATTGATTGCTCGATATTTAAACTTGTTGAAATTTTCATTGATATCATTCATCAAGAAGCTTTGTCCAGATATAATACAGTAACAAATTTCCATATGCAGCTGAATTTCACGTGGGAAAGGCATAATTTTTTTCCCGGTTCTAGACTAACCATAAACGATTTTTTCTCCACTACTGTACCTTGTGTCCTCACTCAAATGGTGATTTCCAGAAAGAGAGTTTGTTGCTATTGGCCTGCAGCTAAGCCACAAGTTTTCCATGGAACGACCCTGAAAAGGTTTATGTAGAAAACGCCCTCCCAATTCCTGATGGACCGAGAAGAACCGAAATTTGCATCCAGCGCCTCCTATTTTTCTTCTTGTCTGTATGGAAAAGATTATGAGAGATTCTCCATGTCGCAAGAGAAAGGAGCGTGATAAATAGGAATAGGTTGGCAGTGTCGCCGGTACAAATCCAGGCGGTACTACCAACGGTAGTGTTTTTTGTACCGGTACTGCTACCGGCATTACAATTTTTTAAGTTAATACCGCCGGTGCTTCTAGAGCGTTTTTTTAACGGCAATTGTACATGCTACTTTTGAGAGAAAAAAAATCATACCAAACTTTGCATAAAAATTCATTTCAAGACCAATATTATTGAATTTCAGCTTTTCTTAAGGCCCAGTTGGAGTTTCTTAAGGGCCAGTTGTAGTCTCTTAGAGCCCAGTTGAAGTTTCGATCTGTTCAAATTCCACTTACACAAAAACAAGGCCTTATGTTCTACAATTATCTCTACAAGACGATCAACAGCGGAAGTTAAAAAAAATAGACAGTGTTAATGATGCTGGATCATTATAACTGATTTCCTTCCTTTCTCAGCTGCTGTACTTGCTCGTCAATAGCATTCATTACAACATGACAGAGCAAAGGCTTACCGTCGCTCCTGATATCAGGGTGATAACCTTCCAAGAACCTAATTGAGGTCCGACATTCTGGAAGCCTTCTCACTCATCCGTCAAGAAGCGAGGGGAAAAATTTATTATCGAAAACCGACTAGGACGTTCTCGCCCCTCTGTTTGTGTACTCAACATTATGGAGGCTGTTATATTTCAGCTCGGAAACAATTTTTTCCATGGAAGCGTTACGCCATCGAACGGGCAAATATGTTTAGTGTCGGTACGCCGGGGGCATCACAAATCAACTGTCATGTGGAATGAGGCTTCCTGGCCTCTCAGCCTTCAGTCGACACCAATCCCTCGATGAGACTTCGCCGGCTTCTTTCTTAACATCTCGCCATCATGGATGAATGCTTTTATGCATAGTTAGGAGAACAGGACCCATTTATTGGGCTATTGCTAGAGTTGGGTAAACAAGAACTCAGAATAACGGAGATCCTGTCACCTTCTGCATCTTCTCGTAATAACTGCAGCCTGCATAATGAACGTTTTTACCAAATCAAACACCGCACACAAACTAACAAGACTGTTTGAAATAATTGTCAGTTTTGTTTCAGCGACGTCATGCACTTGTTTTAATTACACCTGACAGAACAACTTTATTCCATAGTTTGACGATATTGTAAAAAATGTAATTGTATTATATAGGTACACACACTTAATAGTCATGGATTTAAAGACATTGCGGGTTGCAAGGGATCTCATGGCACAAAACGTGTCATAATTTTTGACAAACTCGCAGGCTGCTATCATTGATTTATCTTTACCTGCAGGGGAGGGCTGCGACATTGAGCATGAATAAGTCCCCCACGATAAATCAAAGCGCTTGAAACATTGTTTGAAACGTAACCATCTGAACACGGCTTCGATAATTAATACCCCTCATTGTGTGCATGTGCGACATCTCTTACCCGATCCCCTATTATTCAAACGTTAAATTTTAATATTGTATAGGATCGTTTTGATACGTGTCTACAACTAACCTGTGTAGGTTTATTTTTTGTACGAATAAAATAAAGTACCATCAGCAAGTTTCTCGTCCTTCAGTACCCTTTGCAAAGTGGCAACAAAACTGCTACCGCCAGATTTTTTTTTGTCTCTGACGCTACCGGTACCGCCGGTACTATAAAGTATCCTTTGCCCACTTACTTGAATATGCGGCTGGGAAGTTCACGGGGAAAGGCTGAAAAGTACCTTCCAAACTTTGCTGGTTAGTGTTTGAGGTTGGTAAAAAACATACGCAAACATTTGCCCACCACACTGAGTCAATGACTTTATTAGTGTAAAGATTAGAAGTATTAGGTTTTGAATTGTGTGTCAAAACTACTCATACAATTTATTATCAGTATCTTGGAATGTTACACGGATACACTAAATTACGCGGATTGTTAACCTTACCTGCACCACATTCAACCGACCGTCGAACCAATGCACTGCAAGTTTGGTAGATACACATTAGTTTTGGGATGGAAAGATGCAAGAATGTGTTATCTTCACCGAAGACAATCTTTGTTACCATTACGGTCAGTACTAGCGGTCAATACTCGCGTTCAATACTCGCTGTCAATACTCGCGTTCAATACTCGCTGTCAATACTCGCGGTCAATACTCGCTGTCAATACTCGCTGTCAATACTCGCGGTCGATACTCGCTGTCAATACTCGCGTTCAATACTCGCGGTCAATACTCGCTGTCAATACTCGCGTTCAATACTCGCTGTCAATACTCGCGTTCAATACTCGCTGTCAATACTCGCTGTCAATACTCGCGTTCAATACTCGCTGTCAATACTTGCTGTCAATACTCGCGGTCGATACTCGCTGTCAATACTCGCGTTCAATACTCGCGGTCAATACTCGCTGTCAATACTCGCGGTCAATACTCGCTGTCAATACTCGCGTTCAATACCCGCGGTCAATACTTGCTGTCAATACTCGCGGTCAATACTCGCTGTCAATACTCGCGTTCAATACTCGCGGTCAATACTCGCTGTCAATACTCGCGGTCGATACTCGCGTTCAATACTCG
The DNA here is from genome assembly GCA_016164225.1 of Gammarus roeselii. Taxonomy (NCBI): domain Eukaryota; kingdom Metazoa; phylum Arthropoda; class Malacostraca; order Amphipoda; family Gammaridae; genus Gammarus; species Gammarus roeselii. Next base: position 2,724 of record SDVV010014263.1, on the reverse strand, counting down.
CGTTCAATACTCGCGGTCAATACTTGCTGTCAACACTCGCGTTCAATACTCGCGTTCAATACTCGCTGTCAACACTCGCGTTTAATACTCGCTGTCAATACTCGCGTTCAATACTCGCGGTTAATACCCGCGGTCAGTACTCGCTACGACTCAACACTGGCGAGTAATAAGGGCGAGTTGATGTCAACCTACCTAACACTGCCTACCGTCAGCGAACCATCGGTTTCCCATCAGCCTATATCGGTCTATCATTGGCCTACCATCAGCCTACCATTAGCCTGCCATCAGCCTACTATCAGCTTACCAATGGGCTACTATCGTCTTGGAATCGGCCTTTCATCAACCTAAAATCGGTCTATTATCGGCTCGGCATCGGACAAACATCGGCCTAGCATCGGCCTAGCATCGGCCTAGCTTCGAGTTAGCGTCGGAAACCATCGGCTTCTTACAATCTGACAACCATCGATGAATTATCGACCTACCATCAGCCTAACATCGGTCTAAAATCAGCCTGTTTAGCCTACCATCGGCTTACCATCGGCCTACAATCGACCCATGGTCGGTCTACCGTAGCTGTAATATTGGTCTGCCCTCAGCCTACCGTCGCTCTGCGATCAGCCTAAGGTAGGTTTATCGTAATTCTATCTTTGGCGTACGGCATACCAACATCCTACCATTGACCTATCATCGGCTTACACTCGGTCTACCATCGGCCTAGCATCGAACTATCGTAGGTCGTTCATTTGCCTACAATCGGCCAACCATCAGCTTAACATCGGACTATCAACGGACTATTATCAGCCTATCATCGGACTACCATTAGCGTACCATAGGTCTATTCCGTTCCATTACCATTGCATTTCATCTTTTATGTCTGGGATACAATCATCTCCCGCTGTCGGAGGTAGGCTGTCTGGGATACAATCATCTCCCTCTGTCCGGAGCTAGGCTGTATGAGACACGCTCATCTCCCTCAGTCCGGAGGTAGGCTATCTGGGTTGCAATCATCTCCCCTGTCCGGAGGAAGGCTGTCTGGGTTACACTCATCTCCCCTTGTTCGGAGTTAGGCTGTCTGAGATATAATCAGAAGCGGCTGAGTGTGAACAGGTCAGGCCCTCTCTCTCCATAACAAGCTAATGTTTACACGCTGGGAAGCATTAGAACAGATGGTCAGTGTTAGATTAAGTATGCTTGGTTTAAGCTGTCATCATATTTTTAGTTAATGGACCGATACAAAATCACAGGTATATCATTACATGTTTTTTGTGATCTTAGTAGTTTCATAATCCACATGTCACAGGCATACCAACATGATAAAAAAATACTTTTTATAAGCCCTTTCTAATTTTGTTCTCAGTCTCTCCAATATTAATCATACTGTACAATATAAAACAAACCAAATAAGGGCATCCAATCGACTGGTATGGTTACGGATATTATTTCGAAAAACATTACGGGTAATATCCCTGGAGTTGCCTGTCATTTGCTGATGGCATTGCCCGGGCCTGCTCAATAATACTCCGTTGGCACGTCGTCGTTCCATGCTCTCATAATATTAACTAGGGTAGGAAGGGGAGTTAATGGCAGAGATCGTTCCATGCTATCATAATATTAACTAGGGTAGGAAGGGGAGTTAATGGCAGAGAAGGGTCCTAGGAGGGGGAGTCGATAGGTGCTGACTTCGCTATCAGCCAGGGAGACAGCAGCTAGCGCAGTGCGATCTGCAGGAAGGGGAGAAGTGTTTAGAAGGAGTAGAAATCAATAACTGGCTCTTTGGACCAGACTTTAAATTATCTTCTATTAGTAGACATATCAGTTCTGGTGTAGGACGAAGGAAAGAGTGTCATGTATCTGTGGAGTATCTGTAGTAAGGGATCAAAAAATGGAAAGGTTGTAGTCGGAAATGTAATTTGAGGATGATATTCGAAATAACTAAAATTAGAAGCTGAAGAGAAAGCCACCAACCCGGCACGATGTTGATTTGAGATTGACTCCGCTTCATGAGTCATCATCACCAAAATTATCACTCGGCCCAGCAAAAATTGATGATAAAACATGTGTCAATAGTCACAGCACTGCAATATTTGCTAACAAAACAAAAACAAAAAATGGAAAGCTGCTATTGGAGATTCCTTCCCCCCCCCCCGGAGCATCATCTAGCACCGCGGAGAGGGTCATCATCAAGCACGGCAGAGAAGGTGCATCATCTAGCACCGCAGAGAAGGTGCATCATCAAGCACTGCAGAGAAGGTGCATCGTCAAGCACCGCAGAGAAGGTGCATCGTCAAGCACCGCAGAGAAGGTGCATCGTCAAACACCGCAGATAAGGTGTATCAGCAAGCATCGCAGAGAGGGTGCATCATCAAGCACCGCAGAGAGGGTGCATCATCAAGCACCGCAGAGAGGGTGCATCATCAAGCACCGCATAGAAGGTGTATCAGCAAGCACCGCAGAGAAGGTGTATCAGCAAGCACCGCAGAGAAAGTGCATCGTCAAGCACCGCAGAGAAGGTGCATCGTCAAGCATCGCAGAGAAGGTGTATCAGCAAGCACCGCAGAGAGGGTGCATCATCAAGCACCGCAGAGAGGGTGCATCCTCAAGCACCGCAGAGAAGGTGTATCATCAAGCACCCCAGAGAAGGTGTATCATCATGCACCCCAGAGAAGGTGTATCGGCAAGCACTGCAGAGAGGGTGCATCATCAAGCACCGCAGAGAAGGTGTAT
>SDVV010014262.1:0-14854 GCA_016164225.1 Gammarus roeselii | reverse complement strand
GTTCCTCTTCCGTCCCCCTCCCCTTCCGGTCTCCCCCGTCCGTTAGCTGGCCGCGGTAAACCAGTTCCGGACCCTAGGCCCCCGCCCCCCGCTGCGCTAACCCCGTACGCTCGGTGAGTCAAGGTTGCATGCATCGCGTCCTACCCCCGCCCCCGCCCACCAAAATGACTCTAGAAAGCGGTTTATGTACACATATATACTACTCTTACTACAGTAGTGTACGATGCCTCGCTATCTTTGACTGAATTTTCTATCGATTTGATGCGGTCGTTTGTCTCACCGTCTATAGCTGTAAGTTTCTTGGTCAATTCAGAGACTATGTACACTTGAAGTTCTTTCGCTTGATTTATGATAGCCTCAGTAGTTTCATTGACTTCTGCTAACTCGCTGTTCATCAGCTCTTTCAATTTGTATTATTGTTTAAAAACATTTTCCAATTTTGATTCAACAGCTAGCAACCGGGTATTTGTGTTCGCTTTCTTTGTTTAGGACGAGACTTTGGAGGCATGACTGAATTGTGTTTCCAGTTGTTTGATCTCCTCTGCCTGTTGTTTGATTTCCTCTGTCTGTTGACATTGGTGGCAGCGCGCTGTCGTGCATCCTTCGTTTGAGGGACCGCTGCTCAAATTTCTGCCAGAGCCAGAAGAACTATCGCATACCATTAGTTTGGAGGCGTACGAGTGGTGCAAATGCCACATTGTGGCATAGCCCGAACCATCTTAGACTGGTCGAGAGATTACCGGTGGAAAAATGGACCATTTGCTTGAGATCTATTTATGTTATTTCTTGAAGACAGCAGACATGAAAGTGATATACATGTAACAACTATAATTAGATGCGGGATGTGACGATTATATTGATGATTCGAAAATGGAATAAAAACGGAATTAATACCAATGCAGTTGGATGCGCGTTAACGTCACGGTAAATGCAATGATGCTTCCTAATACAAATTACTTATGGTTTAATTACAGAGAACCGGCCACATCTGACAATGTTGAAAATCGAATACCAATAACATCGTAGAATATAATTATAGACAGACAGGTAACACATATACAGTTAAAATAAAGTATAAACGAATAAAAATTTAGGAGTAACGAATTAGAGCGCATCCTTCTAGTACGGCATCCCAACAGAGGTATCTTACCGGTGCGTAGATCCGTTTTCAAAATATAATTATGCAACGACATGGCAGTTGCATTTGAAATGTTGGAAGTCAGTATACCCATACGCTCATTACCATTGATAAAGTGCAAACAGGAGCTGTGAGCACAGCTGAAATAAAAAATAAGTATAGATTGAAATCGAACTAATAGGACAGATAATAACTGATAACACTGTTTTTTACAGTGTGGGAAAAGATTTAACACTGGATTTCACAGTGTGGAAAAAAGTTTTTTCCTGATGTTAGTCTGCGTCAGTCTGATGATCAAATAGAGTGTGTCACTTGTGGGATTAGTTTCTGGTCATCACAACGTCAGCACAAGAGCAGTATTAGTACGTTACACCTAACAATCGGTATGCGCACTCTTTTGTCACTATAGTCAGTATTGTTAACACATGCTATTTGAATCAAAATAGTATTTTCAGAGTGCGCATCATCAAGTACATACAAGTTACACGCACTGGAACTTTACCTGTTATTCGAAAGAGTCCTCCAAACAGACGTCTATTTATGGTACTGTGTCCTGTAGCAGCGCGATTCCCGCAGCAGCAGTACGATGTCTCGCAGCACGGTACGATGTCCCGCGGCAGCGGTACGATGTCCCACGGCAGCGGTGCGATGTCTCACAGCACGGTACGATGTCACTCAGTAGCGGTACAATGTCCTGCGGCAGCGGTACGATGACACGCAGTAGCGGTACAGTGTCCCGCAGAGGGTACGATGACCCGCAGTAGCTTCTCTGCTGGTCACTTCTCGTGCTTTCGTCGGCGAGCGCAGCTGTCAGGAGGGTGTGATGCTTTGCTCTGAGCTGAGACTTTCCAAGGCTGGGGCTCATCAGCTGGCAGCAACACGTTAGAGTGCAGTAGTGGGGTCGTGTGTGAGCGGTGGGAGAGGGGGTGTTGGGTGAGTCGTAGGAGCGGGCCGGCTGAGTGGTAAAAAGGATGTCAGGGTTTTGGGGAGGAGGGGCTGGGGCTGCTAGGCCGAAATGCGGCATGTAGCGCAGTGTTAGTTCTTCATTCCATTCGGGTCGCTTTCAAACTATTATATACCCCGTTGGCATGAGATATTTTTACCCTGTTGGCATGAGATACACCGTTGATGTAGTTTGTTAATACCCTCTTGTTATAATTCTTGATGTGGGAGAGGAATCAGCCTCAGTATCCTCGTTACTCTATCATATTTCGTACACCACAAAAATTCTTGGAACACCCCACACACAACCTCTCCTCACGAACGCACAGGAAGGACAGATTGGTGCTTATTTCAGATATTTCTAATAACTTGTAGACATATTTCGCCTCTATACAAAGCGCAATATTTCTAAATAATCTTTCAGCGTGTCTAGTAAATACATTTATTTAAATTAATACAACTTGTTTTGTCATGTCCGTAGCTCTTTAACAGAAACAATGGCAATACATGACAATAACAGCTTAAATCTATTGACAGTGTAGTTTCGTGCTTTGTATTTTTCCCTTGTTGTTTTGTCTAGCACGCATTTTGTATTCATCATCTCGTTGGGTAACTGCCCAAAGTAGATCCACCACCCAGTCTGCCAAGTGGGACGGGAGTGACCGCTGGGCATTCAATCATGCTCAATAGCAATTACTATACAATTCGGAATGAACTATGTGAAATTCAACTAGCCATGAACTGCGACCAGTTAATCCACTCTTTTTCCAAATGATATTCACCGATGATATATTATCGATAGATACAATCATTTTAATGCAGGATACTACGGTAATTTAAGGAGTTGGTATGCTGTTTGACATACCAATGTAATCGATTTTGATATGTATTCAACGGACGCAAAATGAGTATAACGCTGAAGGTTCAGCTATTTTGGCGCATATGTTTTGGTCACCTTTTCTCATGGTGATTGTAACCGAAGCATATCATGCGAGGACTGCCTAACCATCCAATGTAGTATCGGTGCCGTCTGCCTGGTCACCTTTCCTCATGGTGATTGTAACTGAACCACATCAAGCGAGTACAACCTAACCAAACTGTGTAGTTTTGGCGTGGTCTGCTTGGTTACCTTTCCTCATGGCGACTGCAACGGGGCCATATCATATGAGGACAGCTTACTTGCTAAGCCTCTATCGCATCATGAGGAACAGAAATGTTACTTTGGTAACAAATGTTATATAAACAAATGAAAGAGAAAAAAAGGTGGTAGGAAAATTATCTATAAATTGGATCTTGTAACCGCCATTGGATAACGAAGTGGTTCCTAATATGATAATCATCAATGCCAGCATGTACGAGACCCTTACACACACACATTCTAGGTGATAACTTGAAACAACACGCTAGGTACGTTCCGCTATATCATGCTTTGAAGTATCTCAAGGTGTCGCACCTCATCTGAGCCTACCGTTTAGTTCCCAAATATACTGTTTGAATCAAGCAGATCGATGAATACAAATGAGGTATGTTTATTTACCACTGCTAATCATATTCTTATAAAATCTGATCATCTTACATTTGTCCTCTAATCAACTGACCATTCATGGACCAAACGAATCATCAGTGAATAATTATTCACAATTATTATAATAATGATGCAAATAATAACATTCTTTATTCTGGCATTCGATGGTACGATAATGATTCTAAAGACAACATCAATAAGACATCTTATAGGATACGTTTACATCACCCACTTTATGAACATTCTTTGCAACAGTAAAAATAACCAACACGACTACAGTTCATTAGCTATTGGCACGCGTACCAATACATGTACATAATACCTCTACTTCACTCACAGAATGGGACATAATAGTTACCGTTATGAATATAGTTCATATGTATGTCCAGCGTCACCTATCAGCTAATAACTAGTAAACAGAGTCGCATATGATATTATGAATCATTCACACATTAAACGGGTAAGCCGAATACAAAAGGTAGACAGAATGTTACCCTTACTTCTTCTGATAACGGGATATCCTGCGCCAACAATATTCTGTTCCATCTTTCTTTCAATGGGGATCAATCGTTTCCCTCTATATATTACAAACAGTCCCGGGAATGGAAATTGGGAGTTTTAAATTTGTTGCCAGACATTCTTCGTGGGACACCAGACTGTCCCATGAATATGTTATTATAAGTTACCCGTAGTTTGCTCATAGCGGCTCTCGTATATACAGCACCATAAGTTTCAGTAGATGGGATAACAGGTCGTTTTAATTCGCAGCCGTTTAACTTTTAAAGCGAAAGAATGTCAATTCTATAATATACTGATTGCAGGAAGCGGTAATTTCCGTAGTTGTTTACAGTTATAAACATCATCGCTCAAATTCTCGGTTATTAAAAGACTCAGGGAAAGGAAATTGTACCCACACTAAAACAAGCGCCCGTTAGGTACAATGTTCATTCTATCCTGGAACCTCTGGTTGGGTGGATTTACCGGCACACACACACTGGTTAACTAGTATTGTACTCGATGCCAAGGTTTGCTGCATCAATCTTACATATATTGAGCATCATCTGGAGAGGATCGACAAGAGGGCCAGCAGGATCAAGTTGTCGGCATAGCTAATCGCGTTATCAAAGCAACCGTCAATGTGGCGCACATAACAGCTGTCTATATCCACATTGAACAGGAAAGTTGAGAGGTGGGACTTCTTGTCTTATTATGATATTTTTCTGAAACGGTTTTGATATTGAGCTTCCCGGTTGTATTACAGATCTCTGTTGCCGGTACCATTACCTTAATAGCTACACCAGATGAATTAACGCTCCAATTTCTATATCTTTTTGAACATTGTCCACCGATGTACCGCTTCAAAATATTTTTGGGGGGCATCCAGACACTACACGTACATTGGTGACCATCCACTTATAAAGTTATTGATGGTTTGCTCTCACTTAAATATAAACCTTTCAGTCTCATGCAGAGGTTCGAGGCCAAATTGATTTGGTGAGTTTCTCTGACAGTCGTCAAGCCTGTTCTCAGTAACAATTTCAAGTGGTTTTGACGCAGTATTTTAGCTTTTGATCTTGGGCTTTGGTTACTTCTATCGGTGGTACATATTGCCTTCGATTTTGTGATAGGTTACACAACAAAATACATCTATAGATTTTTAGAATGATGATTCAACTAAAGACATCTAAATAAAAAAATATACAGGACATGAAGGAGTTGGACATGACCATTCATGAATACTTGCACTGCTATAAAATCCTTCCATACAATCATTCTTTTCTGTTTAGTTTGCTAACCGCGGACCGAATCTCTTAGTTAACCATCATTATATATATTTTTTCGATTAACAACAATAATTCCCATCCCTGTTACACCATTGACAAATTAAAAAAACATATAATTTTTTGTGTTTCTGCTTTTTTATCTTTCCAGAAATCATTCATCCACAAACCAACTATGTATAAGATAAATTTATATCATACTCAGAATTTTTCCAGTAGCCAACGCGTGCCTGCAGGCTTTTTTTATTATATTATTTCCATTATATTGGAAACATTTTCGAGGTTGCCCAGCATCAGTTCATTAATATACATAGGCTGATTTTCTAGCCTCGTGATAGTCTGCCACATACATGTCCCATCTCGGTATATGCATCCAGAGCCCCTCAGGAGTCTGAGTATTTAGTTGAGTGATGATTACTAAACACAATATGTGAGTCTTTACAATGCCATTGAATTGTAAATTAATGGACTGAAGTGCTGTATCTCCGTTAAATATGTAACGAAAGCTCTGCATGGAGCGGAAAGTGATCTGACATGCATCTAATCCCCAGCAACACAGGCGGGAAATTATTGGCTATTGCTGTGGTAGAAGCCAATTAATCGATCCATTTTACTTTTCACCCGCTGTGCAACATCGACAAAGTCAAGCTCATCATCTGCAAGGAACATCTGCCATACATAAAATCTTCTGCTTCCAGGGAGGCAATTAAAACAAACCCTAACACAAACAGGATCTTGATTAATTGGTTCTCTAAGGATTGTCTCCAATTTTGAATAAAACATCGTTATTAACTCCACATTACGTTGAGCTGCATTGGGCATATACACATTAATAAATACAACTCATATCCCCACCACTTTAAGAGACAACCCGAGAATCGTATCATCATTGTACTGCTCTATTTTTTCAAATGGACTCACCACATCAAAGCAGGCGAGGGTTAGTTCACGAAACCGGCGTCGTCTTTGTATTCTCTCTTCTCAATAGATTGAAGATACGTAGAATAAACGGGCGTGGCTATCTTTAGATTAACAAATACAAAGTTCGCGTTCCCAACAACCTTTTCAACTGCAACGTATATAAATCAAACGTTTGTTCACAGTTGTTTCACAACGCTTACTGCACTATTTAACCAATACCAGTTACAAGAGACCTAACGAATATTCTCTAAATGAGTGTGCATATGACGATTTAGAAAACACGTTTCCTATGTTTCATTTTTAGGTCCCCACGCTCGTCTGGTTCTCGTAGTAATGTCGAACGCGAGTGCCTGGAGGTTACTTATAATGCAAATTGAATTCCATGATTTCCAGGTATCTTCCTCTGACATTGAACTCTGAAAACTGTCCTGAAAAAATCCTATGAAATGTGTAGCTGCCATCTCCCGTCAGCCTCCATGTCTCACTGAATGGCTGTTCAATAGTGATGTCCGCGTAAATGGACACATATATAATTTTTTTCCGTATACAAATTTGCCTTCAGATATCCTTCGATCAGATTCAACGGGGTGTTTCTTCGTTTCTGCCTCCAGTCAGCCTTCTGATATTTTTCGCCTGCGAGGTCATTTTTCTATCATTGCAATTAGCATCACACATATTTCTTTCGTAAACAGGTGGTCCGACCTCCGTACCCTGCTTATCAGCTATCTTTGTTGAACGAGACTCCTTTGATAGGGTAGATTTTCTTTGGAAAATCCATGTTTATCCCTAGCACTCATGAAGTTGCATCGGGTGGGTAGTTGAAGAGTTGGATTTTCTTGCTTCGGCCGATGGGCGGTGTGAAATTCAGTGGCGGGAGGTGGTTTGGTGATGTAGTTTTTTTTGTTTGTGGTTGACCCGGAGATGGCATTAGTCGATTTGAATGCTGCGTTTATCGAAGATACGAACAAACTTTTATGCTAAATCACTGCTTAGCAGCTGACTTGATCGTCGTTTGATCGCTTGGTGAAATTGCACTCCTGAATGCAGTGGACAAGACGGCTTCATGACGGAAGAACTTTACAGAAGCTATCCCATTACCGAGTGGGATGTTTCACAAAAAATGGACGGCTGCTATCCCAATAGCGAACGATACCTACAACAGGCGATTGTCGAATAACCACTGTGTCGTGCCACTGATATTTGATACAGAACTATACCAAGGGCTAGAGCGACGTGCTGCTGAAAGCTGTACAGCAGTGATTCCACTGATGAGTATGAACTATCACAGTGCCATTGTAAACTGTACAGTTGCTTTCCCAACGGCGAAAGTGGTATGCGAATCAGCTGTAGAGTAACTATCCCTAAGACGAGTGAGACGAGTCACTAAGAGCTGCACTGCCGCAATCCCATGGACGAATGTTAAATACCACTGAAAACTGCACTGCAGCTCTCACAAGGTGTAAGGGACACGACACTTTAGAATTGTACGTGTATTTTCTGGGCTAATGCGACGTTTCGCTGAGACCTATACAGCAGCTACCCCACAGGTGGATGTGACGTATCATAAGAGCTGTACAACATTTACCCCATGTGTGATTATAACAGCCACTTAGAACTGCAAAACAGCTTTCCAATTGACTGAGAGCTAAACGAGCACTTATCTCCATGGCGAGTGTAACGTGTCAGAGTGAACAGCACACCAGTTCCCGCAGGAAGACTGACTTGCCATGGCAAAATGAGCAGGAGCGATCCCAATAACGATCGTGACGTGTCTATGACTGCTGTACAACAACCATCCCACGAGCAAGCGTAACGTTCCTCTGAGAGCCGTACAGCGGGTATTCCACTGGCCAGTGTAACACAATACGAAAACCAGCATCCAGAGGGGTTTGAGACGCTTCACTGAGAGCTGTACTGCAGTTATCCTGTGGGCAAGTGTGACAGGTCGCTGACCTGTACAGCAGTTACACGATAGCTAACCCATGCCGTAGTGTGATGAGCAATTGAAAAAGTACAATATAATACCGAGGGTGAGCAGGATGCGACACCGGGAGAGTGAGATGAGGCACTGATAAAGACTCTGCAGCTACCCCGTGGGCAAATGTGAATCGAGAACAATGCAGAAACTGTCCCTTGGACGATTGTATCATGCCACTAAAAGTTGTTCAACGCAATCCCGGTACGGTGTGTGACCTATCGCAGAGAGAGGTGCAGCAGCCATCCCAATAGAGGGTGAATCGTGCCTCTGTGAGAGGAACAGCAGCTATAACAGGGCTGAGTGTGTAGTGCTGTAGTGAAGTACTGCACCTATCCCAGGGCTTGATTGTGACGTGTACTGAATCATTACAGTACAACATCATTCCAATGAGAGGGTGTATCGGGCCACAAAAGATTTAACTGCAACATCACGTTTCGAGATGTTGATGATGGAGTGACCTGATGTTAGAGCCTCGATGCTTGATTCTCGATTCTCTACATCGAAAATATGCCTGGGATAATGAAAAAAAAATCCCAATGGTGAATTAGTTACGGTCTAAAAAAAAAAATTCAAATGAATCTGTTGTATGTTTGCGAACGTACCTTTTCTTCGACATTTATGCTCAAGTCGAAGGATCCACGTTGACTGCTCAGTTTACTCAAGTCTTTATTCACTTCAAGCTAATATTTAAGACCTAGTGCAACGTTGGCAAAAATACCGAGCAAATATAATATTAAGTTTGGTGTATAAACGATCGCGTGTAAAGGTTAACAATGACGATAAAACTTCACAGTGACGCGCAGCGCAGTCTCCAGCAAGAAATCTTTATTTCGAAATAGTCCATCAATTTATGTCCGTTCGCTAGGTGATAGCACCAACTACTTAATACAATTCCTGTATATCTTACCCACCCTTTATCCGTAGCGATAATTTAGAGTTTACTTCCGTATAAAAGCAATGTTACATAAATACATGTGAGAAAAAAATAATTAGGTGACAAACGAATGTTTATCCATGAACGGTAAACTACACCAAGACGGGCCAGCTCTTGTTCTTCCTTTAATTTGAGAACGCCATTCGAATTCCAGTCAGTGCACTATATATCGGGGAGCACCGTCGGCCTTATTAAATTAAAGAAATTCTTTCATTGCAATCATCCATTACCCAAGATACGACAACATATTTAATTTCGAATCTATTTCCTGACGTAATTTGGGAACACAAGGCTCACTAACGATAAACTAATAAGTGCACAACTATACAACTCCATACACCAGAGTGCGCTTCAAGTCTGACGAATCCAATACCCCTCCCCCCCTTTTGCGTCTAGGTGTATTTTATTGTTTATGGTCCATCTGCTCAAGGACGTTTCGAGTCTGATGAGCTTCCTCATCCAACCGCGTGCGTGCCTTTGTGCTGTTGATGGCTTTTGGCAATGCTGTGAACGATGCCTCGCAACATTCTGGGGTCTGCCATTGACAACGGTCATTAATCATGCTTGGTTGGTCTTGAACCGGATCAAGATGAATTATTACAGGATGACCTTCCAGCTTGGCATCCAACCCTTGGCTGACATGGGTTGCATTTACTAATAGCGAGATTTATTTGGTATTCAAGACGGATAAAGGAATTACAATTTCATTATGATAAATATTATTCATTCTGATCATATGTCTTTCCGTCGAAGCTCAAATAATACAGACACACATAAATACATATGAATAAAGTCACATTTCTCGAAGAGGGGGGTGGGGGTGGGAGGCGTAACACGCACTCCTCGTAACACACATGTAACCATGCCAAACATCAACCCCTCAATTGCAGAATGGTAAGCCTGGGAGCCAGTTCTCACAGTCCGAGTCACGAGTCAGCTCATAGATCCAGGAGTAGGTTACTCTCACTGCATCATACGTGCTTGGCCGTCCCCCAACCCGGTTTTCGCGCTTTTCAACGCGATAACATTGGGAGGAAAGAACTTCAGGATGACGTCAGACTCAAATATGAACATTCATTTGCTACTCACGAATATACTATGCACGCTCTCATGATCCCTCCTTCTACCTGTATGTTCATCTTTCTCAAATCTGCTGTCACTTATACCTCGGTTTCGTCTAGGCATACGCCCACTAACCTTTATTATTTATTACAAATTTGACCACTCTCCCTTCCTCCATCCTATTTATGTGCCCAGCCAACCTCAGGATTCGTAAATCAACTCTGTCCGCCAACTTTATCACTCCTCTTGTTGTGGTTCGAACTTTGTCGTTTCTTATACTGTTGATTCACAAAACTCCAGCCATCCTTTTCAAACATTTTATCTCCTTCTCTCTAACTACCCCACGTGTCAGTTTCATGCAGCGCAGTTGGCACAACTCCTCCTCACACAGCTATTTCTCATCACGCCCTAACTCAAGGTCGTGCACCTCTGTACAACCTTCACCGAGTTAGAAAGTAAGAGTTGATTATGGTTGGGCAACTGTTTAGCCTACCATAATTCTCAGTATGTTAGCTAGGTTGTGCCGCCAACAAATTACACTCTTCCTTCACACCTTATTACACCTCGTATTCACGTCCCTTGCCTTAAACAAATGAGAGCCCAGTTACAAAAACAACCTCTATTTTCGCTGGTACTGATTCATTTTGAATGGGTTTCCTCGAATAACACCTTCGGTCACATAACTTTTCGATATGCGGTTATATAAACCAATAGATGCCATAGCTTTGTAACAAAACGGTAGCAACATAACGTCACAGGAACACCGAACATTTACAGTTATCGCTTATGACCTTAAGTTAAATCGTACACTGATTTGACGGGGTACCTGACGACAAACCACAATAATGCCAATACATATAACTTTTCCACCATTTGACACGTTACAGCGTCTTTCCTACACGACGGTAGGTCCAAATGACCTGAGATGCAATGTTTACCAACTTGCACTCGCAGGAAGTTAATGCGGCGAATCTGCAACTGACAACAGTTTCTGAGTGATAAAATTACACATGTCATGGTTATGATTCGTGATGCTTTTTGGAAATGATATTATTTATGAGGCCGACGATTAAGGTTCACGCACTCACCAAGTAATAATCTGTGAGTTAATAGATAATCGTTTATTACATAGTTATTGCTTATATCATTGAGTATTGACGGTTTAGAAATTGGTTCCTTAGCTCATATTTTTTCTATAAGATATGCTATCATAGCGGCCAAATCTTTACATAAACAAATCAAAATTGCTCAGTAAGTTGCGACATTGAAGACATTTCTTGGTCATGTCTAAATACCGTGATCTTTGTTATAGTTCAGTTCATGCATACAAAAAGCCGAAGGTTTTTACCAGTAACATACGCATTGACAGTTAGTTTGCCAGTACTATTTAATACCCTGGTTCTAGCAGCAAAGCAGATATATGTTCAATTTCAATTTCTAGGGACTCAAAATGCTTACATTGTATGGGTAGTGTTGTTAACTAATAATTTGGTCGGAGTTAGCTAATACTCGGTAACATAGAAAAGGAAAAGTGTAAGTGAAAACCTTACAATATCATCCATAAATGACAGCCATGCATAATGTAGCCAATCTCCTTAATAGAATCAATAAATTCACAATCTCAGCAAAGAATGTTTGACAGAAACGAAAAAATCGACCGAAAAAACTGCGAAATTTGCGAAACTACTATAATTTGCAGGCTTGCGCTCAGCTGTAATAAATCAGTGTTATTCGTACGCAGGAGGAGGACGTTTCTCAGAGAGAATTTGTTTGGATAGGCGTTACTTCATTTAGTGAGAATTTTACATTAGTTCCTTGGAGCTAAAGGGGGGAGGCAACTTACGAATGCTGAAAATCGTTTGAAAATGACTGGGCCGGTATTGTCATCTATATTAGGGATAGGGAAAAAATGAACACTGCCGATCTCGTTATCATGGCCTCATTCAGTCTGCTCTACTGGGTAGCTAGCACAAAATATATTCGCATTTCGTATAGCATTTTATTAGAAAAGTGTGATGTCGGACGATGAACAAATGGAAAAAAGGAAGTGTATTAGCTGATGATCCATACGATCTCGTGACCATTGACGGTCGTCCAGACACATTGTGACTTGACTGATGACATTGTTGGTCATTGAGAGATTGTGACTTGGTGGATATCATTGAATCTAAGTACAGGGCAAAACACGAAATTCATCGTCATTTCTCCTCCAATGTAGGTTATTCAGAAAACAAATTTGGAATACTATGCGGTTCATTTAAACAGTTTAAACGGCAAATGCATTAGTAAAGGAACACTTCCCCGTTCAATGTAGTCCAGTTGTCAATACTAGTTATGCAATCCACATAAGGGAACAAGTAATAGGATACCAAAAAGCATCTGGCTTAGTTTAAGTGCAGTGCACTGTATTTATTATCGGTGCGAAGGTCAGGGAGAACGTACAGCCACGATGAGTGCATGAATATTCGATTCCATTATATTGTTGATGAAAGAATTTATAATTAAACACCTCGAGTCTATTGCTGTTGGCGGAAAGCATAAATAAATTCGTCAGCAGGATATTAAATAATCCATGTACAAATAAACACATTGATTTGGAATTAAACAGCAACCGAATGCCAACCACTAACTGCTATGAAAAAATAGATCAACTAGAGACTGAAACCTTATACATTGATTCATCAACACGCAATATACAATGAACAACTCAATCAGCCGCCATTTATGAAGTGTGGCTGTCGATTAATTTGTTGCAGCGCCTGGACCGGCTCATGAGCAGCATCTGCTCGGTACGGTGTGCCGGCTTATGAGCATCATCTGCTCGGTGGCGGTGTGCCGGCTCATTAGCATCATCTTCTCGATGACGGTGTGCCGGCTCATGAGCATCATCTGCTCGGTGGAGGAGTACCGGCTCATGAGCATTATCTGCTCGGTTGCGGTGTGCCGGCTCATGAGCATCATCTGTTCGGTGGCAGTGTGCTGGCTCACGAGCAACATCTGCACGGTGGCGGTGTACCGGCTCATGAACATCATCTGCTCGGTGGTGGTGTACCGGCTCATGAGCATCATCTGCACGGTGGCGGTGTGCCGGCTCATGAGCAACATCTGCACGGTGGCGGTGTGCCGGCTCATGAGCATCATCTGTTCGGTGGCGGTGTGCCTGCTCACGAGCAACATCTGCACGGTTGCGGTGTGCCGGCTCATGAACATCATGTGCACGGTGGCGGTGTGCCGGCTCATGAGCATCATCTGCACGGTGACTGTGTGCCGGATCATGAACTTTAGATTAGATTAGAGTAAGGAAAACCAACGAGCACGAGTGCTCATGTCGAGTGTTTCCTTTGAAAGAAGTGAAAGAAGAGTGGGGGATGGTCAACGAGGTTTCAGAATTTCACGCACACATACAGAAAAAGGAAGGTTGTAAGGACAGAAAGGATAACGACCACCACTACTCGCACCACTACCAACTACTACTAACACCCCACTACTACCCGAGGCATTTCAGCCCCGAAGAAGAAAGGGTCGAGTGTCAGGACGACAGTTCAGGATCCGGGCGAACAAGAAGCGAAGAGAAGTATTTAGGTTCCAGGCGGTCTTATCTCAGACGGTCGAACAGAGACTGCCAAGCCCATACGCTCAGCGGACTAACACTTTTCCTCGACCGCATGCCTGTCAGCTTGCCCCAGAGGTTGGGTCAGACGGACTCCAACTAGGTATTGAGTCTACTTTCAAAGGAGCATATGGGAATTAAATTTCTACAAGTATATGCACATTTAGGAGAGCAGCACACCCAGTTGCTCGGGTATTGATCCTCCCCCATGTGCTATAAAGATTGAGTCTTCTGTACGCAAGCGGTTCCTTGAAGGCTGTCGCACTTCAAGGTGAGACGTCGGAGTGACATCTTCTTAGAATAGACCTGCCCATGGCTGATCTAGAGTCTAGGCCGGAATTTTCAAAATGCCGTGAAATTTTGATAAGTGCAAATGTAGGATAACTGCACGCGCAGTTTCCTGAAATTGGTTCTTTCTTGTGTTCTGAACACGTGTGGTTGGTCCTACAAGAGCATTTCATGTGAGATGCCAGAAGGACATCTCCTGAAAAAAAGTTGTTCATGGCAACTCATGAGTTTAGTCCAGTGATAGTCAAAAGAAACACGAGTATTTTAAGTTTGGAAAAACTGGTATTATTGCAAATTTTCAGTCCATGAATGGCACGAGTATTTAAATTTTAAGTTATGCCAAGTCAGAGGAAACAAAAGTTTTCAATTTTTGATCAATCATCCCAAGATTTGCTCCAAAAAAGGCATGCACAGTTCCCGCTGATTCAAAGTCCAAAAGAGGCAATAAAGTATTTTGAATTTTGAAATTAGCTCGGACATCTGTATGGAATGTGTAAGTAGGTGAATGTCTCTCTGCACCATGCTGCAAAAGGGTCACTCCCGGATATGTACTACAGGAGAGAAAGAAGACAATTAGTTCATTCAAAATGTACAGATGGGTCAATTTATAGGCCGGAGGAGCAGGTGCATAAGTGCACTACTTTTTCATTTTAAGATGAGATGCCAGAAGGACTT